>CAIGRP010108355.1:0-26940 GCA_903798385.1 Fraxinus cuspidata | reverse complement strand
CTAGCCAAAGTTAGCTAAGGTGTAAGTCACTTATTAAATTATAACTTATTCACACATCCCACTATATAAACAAGTCTCTTTTCTTGTAAACTTTCGATGTGAGATTCCTTACCATATATAAGACACTTAAAAATGGGTTTATCAACTTATGTGCCTATATTTGAGACTTTTCCAATTCACTCAAATTAATTGTAATGTCCCATATCATTAAATAACACATTTAATGATTTCTCACCCAATTAAATCAATTAATATTAATTAATTCCAACACATATTAGGGTCTTGTCTGATCCATATTCTTCTCAAAATTTATTCTTTCAAAATTCATTTTCAACTACAAACTTTTCAATAAAAAAATATTACCCGCAAATTCAAAAAATTTTCTTATTTTTTAACCACATATTTTCCTTCATATCACATCACATCATAAAATGTATTATTTTCCCAAAAATGTGCATCAAACACCTCTAGATAAACATTTATTAAGCCTATATTTGATTCCCATTTTTTCAAAATTTATTTTCAATTACATATTTTTCAATAAAATAATTTTATACGTAAATTGAAAATTTTCTTTAATTTTTTTCCAAAAAAATCGCTATTCAAAAATATATTTTTTTTTCTAAAAATGAGGTTCAAACAAGCGCTAACTTTATATGTGTTTTTGTTTAACATACAATTGAAATTTTTTTCTATAGTCGAATCTTACTAAGGTGTGTGGCTAATATTTGCAACTTAAAAATATTTTCAACTTTTACCTCTAAAACACATTTTCTATTTTAAAAGTTAATCTCACTGTACTTTCAAAATAAGTCAATTACTTATTTTCAACTTACACAATAAATATGCTTAAATAATTTCTCTATTCTTATTTTCAAGCAACAAAAAATTTCTTCTTTTATATTTTACTTTACTTAATTATCATTACTTTTAAAATGCATTTTTCTCTTTTTTCTTTTCAATCACGTATTTTTCAATAAAATAATATTACATGTAAATAAAAAAAATTTCCTTATTTTTTTTATATACATTATTCATCAATCTATTATTCCAAAATGTATTATTAGAATAAAAATGAGACTCGAACATACATTAAATTATTTTTCAATATTTAGGGCCTTTTTGAGTCTCATTTTTTGTAAAGAATATATTTTGAAATAGTGGATTGATGGAGAATCCGTGATTGAAATGAAGATAGAGTAGAATATATTTTGAAAAACACGAAGATCAACAGGTCTTGATAATAAAAAAATATTTATTTAATAAAGTGTTACCATTAAAATTATAATTCAGGCAAGACACGAACTTGTTAAATGGTAAACATAAATAGCTCTCTTTTATCTCTCTCCGCTGTTTGCTGCAAGCATTTCAGGTGAAACTTATTCCCCTCTCTTTCTGCTACTTAAAGATTTTCTACATATGAACTCTGCTTTTGGAAATCTGGGTATAGAAAGCAGAGATCTTTGAGCCTTGTTTGATCCTTCTCAAATTTGAAATTTTTGGCACTTTTTTTGAATTTTGCTTTAGCTATTCTTAAATTCTGAGGAACGATGGAGAAAGACTGCATGGGATTGAGCTCTAAGGATTCAGTTGCTGTAATTGAAGAAGAAATTGTACAAGACTGCAAAGATTCTGGTGATTTATCTTTTCATTTCATTCTGACACTCGCGTGCACACAAATATTTTGAGTTTCAACTGGTGACATTTCTGAAATTATATTTGGATATTGGGTTTGGTTAATGGGTTGTGTTTGAATTTCATTTCTTCCACTATCTTGAGGATATTTTGTTTGGTCCCCTTTCTTGTTGGGTCTTGTGACTTAAATCCGGTCCAAATAGGGTCTAGGCTTCTGGTTATGGAGTATTAGGCTTGAAGATGACAAAATAGGCCCAAGAAGGAAAAAAAGGTGGATTGACGACGCTGGACGGACACCCGCTTATAGCTCGAGCGATAGGAGCAAAATTGGAACAAGGAGTTCGTCGCGCCTGTTGCCCTGCTTCTCGCTCTAGCTTTCACTCGAGCGACTGGTGCAGATTTCTTTCCTTCTTTTTTGGTTTTACACGATTTTTAACCTAGTTATCATATTTTAGGTTAATTATAGGGTTTGGACATATCTCCTAAAAATAGTAAACTCTTCGTTCAATTTATGGAGAGAGAAAAAGCAGAAGTTGTATTTTCTCTCCTTGGCTATTATTAATAAAATATTTGGTTCCTCCACCAATTTCACCTTCTCGTTTGTTTTCTATTAAATCTTGTTCTTGTTTATTTGTTTGTGCGATCTATACTTCATTTTGCGCCATATGGTCTCCTCAAATTCCTAACAAATGGTATCAAAGCAAAGTTTTAGCAATTCCGTAGAGCAAGGATTTGATTGTTTGAGGTATTTTTATTATCGATGGCTACTATGAAGTATGCTATTCCGCTGTTGGATCATATTACAAGATTTTCGTTGTGACAAGTAAAGATGAGAGCTCTATTGACGCAGATGGATTTGGATGATACTAGAGTTGGCAACGAGGCGGGTTCGGGGCGGGGCGGGGCGGGTAAGGTTTGCCCCATTTCCCGCCCCGTTTATATATATATATTTTTTATATTTTCAGTTAATTTTTTTTTAATTGTTGATTAATTAATTTTTTTTTTATTATTTTCCACCGGGTGGGGCACCCTCGCCCCGCCTCTCCACCCCGTTTGGGGCGGGTTTTTTTGCCCAATTCGAGGCGGGGCAGGTTATTTTGCCATCCCTAGATGATACTTTGTTTGGATTTGATTGGATGCCCACAACTTGGACAACAAATGAGAAGCAACGGAAGGATCGCAATGCACTTTCGCAGATTCATCTTCATTTATCTAACAACATTTTTTAGGACGTCATGAAGGAGAAGACAACAGCTGCATTGTGGTTAAAACTGGAGCAATTGTGCATGACCAAAAGCCTGACCAACAAATTGCATCTGAAACAGAGGCTTTATTCTCATCGTATGGCAGAAGGTCGATCACTGGAAGATCATTTGGCCGTGTTTAAGGAGATCATCGCTGATCTGGAGACGTTAGAGGTAAAATATGATAGAGAGGACTTGGCCTTAATCTTGTTGTTTTTGCTGCCTGGTTCATTTTCATCGTTTAGGGACATGATTCTGTACAGTCGTGACACTCACCATTAAAGACGTGTATGATGCCTTGTTCTCAAATGAGAAGATGAAGCATCTGGTTGGAGCTGGTTCCTTAGATGAAGAAGCTCTTTTGGTTTATGGTGATAGGCAAAGGGGCAAGTCGAGGGTAGATTTCAGCAATAGGGTATGCTTTTACTGCAATAAGAAAGGACACATCAAGAGGGATTGAAGTTGCAGGTTAAGGATAATTTAGCTGCAAATCGTGGGAAGCAATCAGAGACTTCAGGTGAAGTAGATATCACAGAGAACTTTGTGAGTAAGGGAGATCTTTTGACGATTTTTAACGTTGAATCCAAGCCTGATGAGTAGTGGATTTTGGATATAGCTTGTACGTTTCATATGAGTCCCAATCGGGATTTGTTTGAATCATATGAAACGGTGACGCACGGTGTCGTTGTAATAGGAAACATCGATTCTTGTCGGGTAGCTGGTATTGGGAGAGTCAGATTGAAGTTGGTGGATGGAACAATCAGAACACTTGGCCATGTTCGATATGTTCCAGATTTGAAGAAGAACATCATCTCGTTGAGTACCCTGGATTCGAGAGGGTTATTCGAGAGGGTACACGTTCTCTGGAGCAGGTGGAGTCTTGAAGGTTCGGAAATGTGTCCATGTTGTATTGGAGGGGCGGAGAAAGTCACATCTTGCAAGGTTGGACAGAATCAGTGAAAAGACATTAGCACAAGTTTGGTACCATGGTGGGTATATAGTTTGGTACAGTACCGTTGGGAGTTGGCTCTGAATCTATTTTAGAGAATACTACTTTGTTTAGTTTGGTAGATATGGGTAATTCCGCTTTGCCACCACAGTCTGTGGTTCCATTGTATCCAACGGATAGGGAGAGACCTATTGGAAATAGGTACGAGAATGCTGATATGGATGTGCATGCTTTTGGAGTTGTTGAAGGTGGCGAGTCTAGCCAAGGGCCTTCAATTAAAGCATTTAGTGGTGATTTTGCTATAAGGTGTGCTTCGAATTTGTTTTGTAAAATTTGAATTCGTTGTGAATTTTGGGATCCCGGGGGTTAGGTTCATTTGCATCCGTGCTTGGATATGGTGGAAGAGGAAAAGTATTTTCGAGTTTTTGAGAGGTTTGGTTCAAGTTGAAGAGTTAGTGTGTTTAGCTGTAGTCAACTTATTTTTCCAGGTGGAGAAATTTTGGAACTTCGTTCGTTGCACCGGAATTTGTGTCAAGATGGAGATTGTTGGGTGTTGTGACTTAAATCCGGTCCAAATTGGGTCTAGGGCTTCAAGTTGTAGAGCATTGGGCTTGAAAATGACAAAATAGGGTCCAAGAAGAAAAAATACAGATTGACGCCCGCTTATAGCTCAAGCGATATGAGCAAAATTGGAACACGGAGTTCGTCGCCAGCCTCTCGCTCGAGCGACGAGCCGCATATTTCTTTCCTTCTTTTTCGATTTTACACGATTTTTAACCTAATTTCCATATTTTAGATTAATTCTAGGGTTTGGATACGCCTCCTATAAATAATAGACTTTTTATTCAGTTTAGAGAGGCAGAAAAAACAGAAATTGTATTTTCTCTCCATTGGTTGTTATTAATAAAATATTCGGTTCCTCTGCCAATTTCATCTTTTTGTTTGTTTTCTTTTAAATCTCGTTCTTGTTTATTTTTTTTGTGCGATCTATACTTCATTTCGCGCCACTTCGCCTCCTCAAATTCCTAACATTTCTATTTCCAGTTTTCATGCTATTTTTGGATTTGGAAAGGTATGCTTTAATGGGTAAATATCAAGAAATTTCTCTATAGTTCAAAATTAAGAAGTTTCATTCTAGAATTAGCAAGTTAAGAGAGAAAAATTGGAATATGGATATGGTGAATTAAGTGTGTATAAATCCCTTTGGTGAAAGTAGTCAATGATCTCCAGCTGGCTTGTTCAACTAATTTCACTTGTACAGTTTATAAAAAATGGTCACTTATTATTTTGTTCATTCTAAAAACAATGGCTTATGTTTAAATCATAAATCTCTCCTACAATACCAGTCAATTAGTAGGCATAGCTTTGACTACCTGTTTGTAAGCAGCAGAAGAAAATACATATAACTTTTGGATTTTGGGAGGAATGATCAATGGGGGTAAAAGTTGTTTTCTGACTTATAACAGTCACAAGGAAATAATTTTGCTTTAAAATTTGGCAAGTAGTTTACTCTGAATGAATCAACTTGTTTCACTCCTTTATTAAAAAAGGTTCAAAGCTAACGGGTATAACTTTTCGCTGTCTTCTTCGTAAAATCTGACTTGAACAGATTTAAATTGGTTATATTTCTTGATTAAGCTTCTTTCAATTGTTAGGTTTGTATCCTCATGTTCTTGTAACATGCTTCCCTCTATATCTGATTCTGTGTTTCCGGCATGTTATTTGTGTTGAAAGGATTCACCAATAGTTCAGGAGTTCAATTGCTGTTGTCAAACAAGGAGACAACCCCCCCTCATTTTGTGTCCTCCAAATCTGAACAAGATCAAACACTGTCAAAAATCAAGTCAGACCCTCTTGCATCTCCTGGAGTCGTTGCAAAATCTGCTGAAGACATATTTGATGCTAGCCAAAAACGACGATCAGGCAATATTCAGGTTGAATTTTGTTCCAATTTTGAGTGACATAAGTGAAGTTCAGGTGTAAGGCTTGAACTCTCATTGTGTTGGAAGAATCTTTTTCCTCTTTATCTAAGTTAAGTTTTGTTGCTTGACTATTGAAAAGGTCCAGATGAAAGTGGATAATTTCAATCCTTGCACAATTTCAGTTGTTAAAAGTAATTAATGCATTTTATCGCAAATCAACATTTGACAATGTTATATATAGCCTGTGGTTTTTGAAATTTCCTCCTAAATGGTATTTAATATCTCAGAAGTACATAAATTATGATGTGCAGCAGCACTCAGTTCTTCCTTCCATGAGCAATCTTTTTTTCAAGACTCATTTTATGGGTTCTGGTCAGAACTTTGAGGATGCTACGAAGAAGAAACAATTTCTTTGCGAGATTCCTCTCACATATCTTCCTCCTATTGCTTCCGTGGTTGGGACTAGCAAACAATGGTACACTTCAACCTTATTTGATAGTATCTACTTGTATATAAATCTATAACTATATGGCCATCACCAGACGAATAGTAATAATTGTAATTGTGGTAGTAATTTTTTATGCCTCCTCATTTTTGCAGGATCTGTGTATTATGCTTGTTTGACGAGTATACAGTTTAATATTATTTTAAGAAAGGGATGAAGTAAGAGGATTAGTTCCCATCAAAATCGTTACTTTGCTTTCTATGCTTCGCTTGTTGTAGGTTTCATTCTAAGGCTCCTGCTCAGTTGACTATCTTTTATGCTGGAAAAGTGAACGTCTTTGATGAAATCTCCCCAGAGAAGGTGCTTTGTGCGTGCACTTGTGTTTGTTATTTTTTATAATGGTAAAGTGGAAGTTTCTTGAACTTCTTTACCCTTTCACTGGGGCATTTTCCAGGCTCAGGCAATTATACTTTTGGCTGGAAATGGTCGTGTCTCATCTAACATGGCTCAACCAAGACCATGCGATGATACACCTACCTCCAAAGTTGCAGCGGCTGATGGAGCATTGGTGAACCAAAGCATGAATGTGACACCCGGCTCTGCTCTCTCAAGTCCTATATCTGTTTCCTCTCACCCCATTGATCAGTCTAGAAGTACACCTGCTTCAAACAATGAAGATGTTAAGGTATCTAATTCCCTTGGCTTCTGTGCCAATCTTGTTAGCGAAGTCAAGCCTCCAAGAATGGTAACATCACTAGGATCTATAGCTGCAACAGCGATAATATCATCTGGTAAGTTAATACTTTGATGTTACAATTTTTCAATTTTTAGACATTGTACTTTCAGCTTCAGTTAAATGTGCCTAAATTTTCTAAGTGCTGCAAAGATGAAGTGACTCTTTCAAATAAAACATTTCTTTTCGTTGATTTTTTTTCTTCTTTTTTCCCCAAGTGGTTGACCTTTTTGTAGTACTTGTGTTGCAACTAGCTGTTCTTGCATTATATGTTTTCAATTGCTTATATCACTAATGATGATGTTGTTAGAAGTTAACACGGTTTCTGCTTGGTCATGTCCATACCGCATCTTGATTTGTCTATCTATGGAGGATGGTTTATTTCATTTGAACTATTTAAAGAACCAAGATAAACTAGTTTTCTGTGGTGCTAACACTCTTGAGATATATCTTATCTAAAAAATGTTTTCATAAATTTGATAAAAAATATGCTTGTGCTTTTGTATATCTCATCTAAAAATTGTTTTCATAAATTTGATAAAAAAATACGCTTGTGCTTTTGTAGTGCCAAGTTACATCCTAATCTCAATACCATGGATTTACTTCTTAATCACTGGTAATCCAATATTTGGCCAAAAACCATAACTTGTACTAAAAGAAGTATTTCTGTGCAGCTGCTCCACAGGCACGCAAAGCATCCCTGGCCCGATTTTTCGAGAAACGCAAGGAGAGGTAAACTATTAGAGCTGTAGATATAAAACTTGTACATACATATAGTTAGTTAATTCAGTTGGTTAGTTGGTTTGTTAGTCAGCTTTCAAGGCAAATGCAGCATCTCCATTCAATTCAGCTCCAACATTTATCTGTGTATTTATCTTCCTCTGATTTTCTTCCTGTGCTATCAAGGCAAAGGACTTATTGATTAGAGGCAATGGATCCATAAGCAATATATGTCCCTAGCATGAGAAAATGATTTGTTTAACCCCATGAGGAATGACATTATGTACTCCATATGATAGTTGATAATTCAGCTTTTTCACACCACCACATGTATATTTTCTACAGCTACAATTAGGGCGGTAATTACTCAATTCCTCTCAAATTGTTTAGAGTTTAGTGAAATATATACTACACCGTTTTGATCTTGAACCAGATTCATCAATTCTCTCCTTAATTGAAAAATACGTGGCCCATTCTTCTGTTGAAATCTGTCATTCAAATCATTCTAGATTTCATATGTAGTTGTTGCGTATATAACGCTAGCAGAAATATCCTTCGAGATGGAATTTAAAATCCATGAAATGACTATATTGTTGTTTCGAATTCATGAGTTAACTAGATCAGAATTTTCACCTTCTGGTTTGGATATAGTTCCATCCACAAATCCTAATTTTTGTTCTTCACTGATAATGCAATTGTCATCGCACGGCTCCAGGAGGCATAGTTATCTTCGGTGAGCTGTTGAGATACCAGAATTAATCCTGGACTATCTGCATGATGTAGAAAATAAGGGCTTGAAGGTTTCATCAATGGCCGATTTGATCAGTGATGGCCTTGAATCAGAATAATTTCCGGATGGTAGTGACTCCATATGAAGACAAGATCAAGCAACATATTAGTTGAATCTGTGAGAAAGAAAGTAGATTGTAAACATGAAGCAACAAGATGAGGCAACAGATCAATTGAATCTGTGAAGAAGAAAGAAGAGAAAGCAGAGTGTGGGAAGAAAATGCTCTGATACCATATCAGATTTAGAATGAAAACTGTAAAATTCTTTTTTCATTCAAACTTACTAAAATGAAATGCAAGTGAGCTATAAATAGCAGTCGAACAGAATATCCAGCTGACTAACAAACCAACTAACCAACTGAATTAACTAACTATATGTATGTACAAGTTTTATATCTATAGCTCTAATATAAACTATTGTCCACTCTTCAATTCATTTTTGAGTTTTGAGTTTTTAATCTTGTTTATGAATGTTGGGCAAAAATATTTTTTGTCGGGAGGGAGGCATGATGAAAATTCTTTTCTGATGACTCAAACTTAGTGAATATATTCGCAGAGACAAACCAAGAAAGTAAGAAGCAACCTATGTGTCTGTCATATTCTCTCCCTCTCTCTCTCTCTCTCTCTCTCTCTCTCTCTCTCTCTATGATGGTGTGTTTGTGTGTGCTGCTTCTCATTTTAGTTGCCTCCTAGGTAGTACAGTGTAAAATTCTCAGTATAAAAAATGTTTAGTTCTTGAACTCTTCTGCTTTTACAGGGCAATGAACTCAGCACCATACAACCTCTGTAAGAAAGTTGCCGACCGTGCCACCCCCGAGTCAGGTGATTTTGGCTATTCGGCTATTTCTGATGTGCCAGGCTCCATTTCCCTGTCTACCTTCAAGGAAACCAGTACTGAAATCTGAGAATTTAACTCGGAACTTTCCGCGATGCATACGTATGAAGCAAGTAAATCTCTAGGCTTTTAAGTTTGCTCGACTTATTATAGTTTGTAATATGAAGTTGTTTGCCATAGATTGTTTTAACCAATGCTTTGCAACATAGAATTATTCAATATTTTACTTTTATGTATTCTTTCCTATTCAAAGATTCTGGAACATTACCAAGATTTTTACCATGCGTCTTTATTTCATATTCTCCGTGTTCCACCATTTTCCCTTTTTCCATTTGGTAATATTTGTTAGATATATATTAAATATATTATTTGAAAGAAATAAATAAATTGAGATGGATGTCGAGTGGTAAAAGATGTGAAATTTATGTGAGAGGTCGACGGTTTGAACAGACCTCACTAGCAGCGCAAATTTATATTGAACTAGTAGTCGTGGAGGCACTTGCTGCTTCATCCTTCGAGAAGGGAACAATGGAGCATACAAGCTAGCCCCAAATGCTGTTTTATCCCCGGTTAGCTTATTTGGATCGACTGTATTTCGAACTTTATTGCGCTTCTCGTTTTTGGTGATCTTGTTTAATGGAATGCTCGTTTGATGGTTAAAAAGAAATAAATAAAAAATAAGAGTCATTGATGAATTCCTGTGAGACAAAAAATATCATGAGCTCATGTAAGACAATCATTATTTTAAAATATTTTTTTCTACATAATTATTGTCAGCTACACATTCACACAATAAAATATTTTATACGTAAACTCATTTTTTTTTCTATTTTTTAACAATACATTTTTAAAAAATTCTTTATTAGAGTAATTTTAGTGGGAAACAGTGCTTCATTATATTTTAATTTTATTGAACTTTAATTTATTTTCATTGAGTAATTAAATTTCAATTTATCTTCAAATTAAATCACTAAACTATTAATGAAATTTATTTATTATTTGTGATTATTGAAAGTTGTGAAAATTTGAATAAATTATTAAAAAAAGAAAAAAAGTAATTCAATTCACGAGTCAGTATTAAATTTTCGGTACACAGTGACCGTTGATCGTCTGTCTCAAAATCTTTGTACTTAAAATTGTATCTCCGTCCCCAGATTTTACTGTTAATCTAGCATCCATAAATGAATGCGGTAAAATTGTATTAAAACTCTGGGAGGCCTAAAGAAGGAATCTTTTTGGTCCACAGTGGGATCAAGAAATTCGCAGTAAAACTTCAAAAAATGAAAAAGCCAGCATATGTTAATCGGGACCGCCCAATTTGACACCCCAAGATTGATTAGTACAATACAAACATCAATAAATATAAAATAATTCCCTCTCTGACCGTTTTCCACAGTCTCCCTTCCCTCTTTTTAGACTGCACTCTTTCCTTCCTCAAAAGCAGATACCTCAGCATCTGTTTCTCTCTCAACATCAATATTTCCTTTCAGAAGATTTGCTTCAGACCGTTTAATTACATCGTTTTTCAAGATTGAAGCTTTGAAGTTGAAGGGCAAAAGATAAAGGAAAAATAAATTATGGGTTTACTATTTTTTGCATTTTTTTTAGTAGTATCTGCTGCTTCTGCTGATGAAGGTCAGTGTTTTTCTTATTTTGTTTTGCTTATGTTAACTGTTTTTGTATATCTTTTATCTTCTGGCTATTATATTCTACATTAAAGTTATTTTATTCAGTTAACCCTTCTTATTGGTTTCGGATGTGCTTGAGTTGTTGGCTTTGATTTGGGCATTTTGTATTTTTGATAAAAAGTGCTCTTATGTACTAATATATATTTACTTTGAAATGTGTAGTTCTTGAAATATTCCCACTAAAATTTGGGTTGTAAAAGGTTTCAGAGTGAAGTCTAAAATGTAAGCTAGTGATAAAGGGGGGAAATAGGTTGATATAGACCAAGTTAGAATTGCTAAAATAATAGTGACATTTCTTTAGTTTTAGCCCTTCTTTGTCTTTACATTTTAACACTCCAAATGAGGATTATTCTAGAGGAAGAAAGAATCTTACTTTTCAGAAAATCTATTGTCTTGAAGTTCTTTCGAAGGTAGATTATATACGCAGTAAATTCTTTTAGCCTTCAATGTATCCCCAACCAAGATTTGGAATTGGCCCTATTGCTAAACAGCTCATGTGGCTGTCCTTTTGTGTGTATAACACAATATGGGATCCACAAACTTTGCTTTGAAGGGCAATTTTGTCATTTAATAGTTTGAAATCTGACATGTTAACATGTCACAGTAGTTGCATTATCATATTTTATGAAGAACTCTTCTGTCTTTACTGGTTTTTAATGCACATGGACTACCTCCTATCTTGTTTGGATCTAACTTTTAGGAACTTTCAAGTATAAAATTTCTAATATTTTAATAGCAATAATTGAAGTATTAGAGTAATAAGGCAATCTTCCTTGAGCAGTTTTTTGTTTTTACCTTTTCATTGTAAAACAATGGAAGCAAATTGTCAGGGAGTATATTTAGTTCACGTTAACTTATGAAAAATGCTTTAAATGAATATGTTATCATTTTCCTTGGATTAACCTTTGATTCTTTAAAAGGGTATTGCAGGCATGATAGAAAGGATAAATTATTATAATATTGTAAAATCTTCACCTTTCAATATCATGAAATGTTTTATAGTTAAGCAGAAACTGGTAATGTTTTTACAATGTTAATGTAGAACTTAGAACTATGCTTCGAAGAAGTTATGTAGGTTAAAAGCAATTCTCATTTCACGTGTTGCTATTTGTCACTGCCTTTGTCTAGGACTAAGTGCTGCATTTCCTTTTGGGAAATCCATTAAATACGGTCACTTTTTAGAAGTAATTCTATTTTCAAAACTCTCCTGATTAAGCATTAAGTGCAGGTTGTGATTGACAAAGATTATTTTCAACTTGAAGAGAAAATTTAGAAGTTATATGGACCTTTTCAAATCTCTCCATAAAGTAGTTGCCAGTTGAATATAAGACAGTTTGATGTGGACTGAGAGAGTACCGTCTTAATATTCATTTTCTTAATGCTTTTGACAAAGTTTTAGCACTTGGCTTCAAGTTGCCTATTTACAGTACTTCTAAAACCTGCTTGGGAAGTGTTTATAATTGGTTTAAATTATAAATAGATATAATTGAGTGGTGGGAAAATGGATAATACTTGTGGGCCTATCGAAATGTGTGGATAAAAAAGTGGATTGAGTGTTTATAAAAAGCTTGTAGACATGAGCCAAACATAAGCTTAGTTGGCAGTTTGATATTCAAGGAAAATCGAGTGTCTAACAAAATATTATTGATATGACTAAAACGGTTAGTTGCGTGGTAGAGTAAAGGGTGCAATTACAAGATTTGCAGCTGCTGTTTCTTGTTTTGCTATTCTACCATCTGAAATGTTGGGTTCTGTTACAAAAATTGTGTCTATAACCCCATTTTCTAAAAGCGTACAGTGTTTGGTGGTCCTTTTTATCTTAATTACCATGAAGCTTATTGCAGCTTTTTGGCTGTATAATTGGTGTCATCCTTTCGGACGAGTAAATGGAGTCCTCCGTCAGTTATAAGAAACATAAAAATCTATAAGACTGATGATTATGAGTGAGTTTTATGGTTTGGTCCTACCTAAGGTAGGAAACTGGAAATAAGATGAAAGTTATTTTTGAATTTTTGCAGGAGATGTTGAGTTAATAATGAAAGTGGGATTTGTTATCGACATTGATGGAAAATATAAATATATCGACATTCATGGAAAAATCATATTAAGATTGGAAGCCTTTCAATCTATGACATGAGATCCACTTCAAGCTTTAATTTTTATAGTTTAGGTTTTCTTGTTGTCTGATCCAGGAGAACCTATCTGATTTTTAGTAGGAATGAGGTTTTAATAGCACAGATTTATTAACCACCAAGGATAACAATATCAATTGAAATCAGTTTTCACTAGTAATTTTGAACATTCATTTAAACATTACACTACTAGAACCATAATGTTATGTCATGTTTTGTAACTAATTACACATTCTGCTAGTTTAGATAGACCTACATTTTCAGTTCACGGTTACACGCATTTTGTTCAGTGGTAGTGTTGATGTTTGAAGCAATTACTTCTAAGAAATTATGGTATTTATTTGCCAGTGGAACTCACCATTATACATTGTGAAACTTCTCTAATTAATTATCCCTTGTTTGGTACCAATTAAAATTCAGATTTCAATGTAAGTCAAAGTCAACAATCAATTTTAAACACATTTCATGGGTTCCACAATTTTAAACCACACATTTCATCTACTTTTTTATCAATATTTAGTAAAAATCTGATTTTAATTCCTACCAAACAGGGGCTAAATATCAGTTCTTGACAAATGATTCTTTGATATGACATAAATACTCTCGTATCTGTTAGTTGTTTACTGATTCGAATGTTATGTGCAGTGTATTTTTGCTGATCAGTCCATTCCCCTAATTTCTCTTATTTCCTATACTGCAGATGCTTTCATTGGCGTAAATATAGGCACAGCGCTCTCTGACATGCCAAATCCAACCCAGGTGGTAGCTCTTCTCAAGGCTCAGCAAATCCACCATGTGAGGCTTTTTGATGCGGACCAAGCCATGCTACTTGCACTTGCTAATACTGGAATACGAGTTACGATATCTGTTCCCAACGATCAGCTACTAGGCATTGGACAGTCAAATGCAACTGCAGTCAACTGGGTTTCTCGCAATGTTCTTGCACATGTTCCTGCCACCAACATCACTGCCATAGCTGTTGGATCTGAAGTCCTAAGCACCCTTCCAAATGCTGCTCCTATCCTAGTTTCGGCAATGAAATTCATTCATTCTGCCCTAGTGGCTTCAAATCTTGACTCCCAAATTAAAGTTTCTACTCCACATGCTTCATCTTTAATCCTCGACTCATTTCCACCCTCCCAAGCCTTTTTTAACCGCTCCTGGGACCCTGTTATGATCCCATTGCTCAAATTTTTGCAGTCCACTGGATCCATTCTTATGCTAAATGTGTATCCATATTATGATTACATGCAATCCAACGGTGTCATTGCTTTGGATTATGCTCTATTTCATCCACTCTCTCCTAACAAGGAAGCTGTTGATCCTAACACGCTCCTGCATTACACCAACGTCTTTGATGCTGTTGTTGATGCAGGGTACTTTGCAATGTCCTATTTAAACTTCACCAATATTCCCATTGTTGTAACTGAATCAGGTTGGCCTTCCAAGGGTGAATCGTCTGAACCAGATGCAACTCTTGACAATGCTAACACTTACAACAGTAACCTTATTAGACACATTTTTAACAACACGGGGACTCCTAAACATCCCGGGATTGCAATTAGTACGTATATTTATGAACTTTACAATGAAGATCTTAGGCCTGGGCCTATTACGGAGAAGAACTGGGGGCTTTTTGATTCAAATGGGGTGCCAATTTATATCCTACGATTGACTGGTTCTGGGACTGTTTTGGCAAATGATACTACAAATCAAACATTCTGTGTTGCAAGGAACGGTGCTGACCACAAGATGTTACAAGCTGCCCTAGATTGGGCTTGTGGACCAGGAAAAGTGGATTGTTCTCCTCTGTTACAAGGGCAACCTTGCTATGAACCAGATACCATAGTGGCACATGCCTCGTATGCTTTCGATACATATTATCGCAGGATGGCTATGGCTGATGGAACCTGTAACTTCAATGGGGTAGCCACCGTCACCACCACAGATCCAAGTACGTGGCCAAAATATTTTCCTTTCTGGAGCACATTTATCAATTACTACTTTTTGCTATTTGCAACAGTGATGATCTAATTAAATCAGTGCAATGAGAATGCATTTAAAATGAGAACTAAAGAAGGCACTCGAAACATTTCATGTTTGCCTGTAATCTTGTTAAACCACTTCTTTGATTACTCTTCTTGTTATAGTTGTTGAAACTATGGATTTTGAGTGTTACACTACTCATGTAGAGAATAAAGAATCCCATCAAATGAGTATGTTCGAAAGTATAGGAGATGAAAGATATTTAAAGGAAAACAAAATGAACCTCCTGCAAAATAATTGATGGATACGGAGAATTTCCTATAACTAAATGTTAGCTGTGCAATTGAAAAGTAATTTGAAGTTTGATAACTTGATAGGATTATTAATATCTGTTTATCCTGGTGCAGGTTACGCTTCTTGCATATTTCCTGGAAGGTATAATTTTTAAACTCAAAATTGGTTATTCGGATTGCTCTGATATCTTTTCACAATTTCTAAGTTCAATTACTGTGAAGTTCTCTGAAAAAGTTCTGTTTTTACATTCTTGCAGTGGTGGAAGAAATGGCACCTTTACGAATAACACCCTCCCCATTCCATCCTCAAACTCTACAGTATCTGGCTGTCATTCTCGATATTTTGGTAGCAGCAGTGCTTTCACGACCTTGGTGGTACTTGGTGTTCTACTTTGGGGTGCTACACTTTTGTAATGGTATTTCTTTATCGTGCATCTTTGTAAATGCATTGACAACCTTGAAACGATTGTTCTGCTGTTGCTGTAACTTCTTATCACACCCAGTTTTGTTACTACTCCAAGGAGTGTATGGGGTGAAGGTCGTTTAAGAAAGAGCCGTCTGGCAATTAGGTGTAGAATTGTTCATTAATTTGTAAAAACCAATTTATTAGATTGGACAGTGATTTGAGAATTCTGATTAGAAAATCCTTCTATGTTCCTGTTCTGCATCTGACTTTAGTGCCTGATTGACAATCATTTTGGTAGAAAGAGATTTGAATATTGTTTTTTAGGAGAATGTGTGGTTAAAAAGTAGGGAAGTTTTTTGATATACGTGTAAAATATTTTATTTTGTGAATGTGTGGTTAAAAATGGTTATGTAACAAATCATAAGATAAATTAAAGAGCGTCAAACAGGCTCTTGGTGCCCACAGCAATGTTCATTAATGAATAATGCTAATCAAATAGTGGCAGGGACAGGTGCTGCGGCACAGCATGTGTGGCAAAGTTTTGTTTTTGTTTTTATTTTTTCAAACTGTCCAATAATGTTGCATCACGTGTCTTGCCTTTTTAATTTTCACCAAATTGATTTGTGTAGCATTATTGTTCATTTGTCCCGGCCCATTAATTTTTCCTAGCCCCAATGAATTAAGGGTTATGTTAGGGGTATATAAGCCTTTACATAGTGGGTGCTTGGGCTGCCATTTGTCCATTATAGCACCAATTATATAAAATGATATGTACAATCTCCCTAGCATATTTCTTAATTATTTACAGAAGTTGATGGATTTTCAATGTGCTTTGTATAATCATCTCCATGGAAGTAGTCTAACCTAACTTAAATGCCCGACTCGAATTTGGTTGTGATGTTGTATCAAGTTGTGATGTGGCTAAAATTCACACTCAGGATTTATTCTTGGGAAAATTGCAATCGAGGTATCAAATCTTTCAGTGAGTTGCAGACTTTGTCCAAATATTTCTCATTTGTACCACATATGGTACCAAACCTATAAAAAAATCGCAGCCCAAGTCCAAAATAACAATTTCCGTTAGTTTGATTCCAAAAACCATCAGTTGACCCATAAATTAAAAATCTAATAATTTTCTCCAAATAAGGTAAGGTCATTTTTGACATAATACATTTTTGTATTATATCAAAAATTTTAAAAACAAAACCACAACCCCCCCCCACCCTCTCCTTCTTTCCCAACCCCAACACCCCAAGAACAAAACAACCACCTCTCAGCAGTCGGTTGTCACATCCTGCATCACAACGTTGCCCAATGCTGCCTCAAAATCCGGCACCACCATCACCTTAAAAGCAGCAACTCCCTCGTGCACAAAAGCCCACTTTAGTCTTGGCCCACAAGAGCTTTCGATGTGGGTTTTCGGGAGAGTGGCTCAGTGGCAAAAATCTGCAAGTGGAAAAATCTGTTTACTTTTGTTCATATGCAAGTGGAAAAATTTGCTAATGGTTTTAAAATCTACTAGTTTAGTTACTTCTTGAAGGTTTTGAAATCTGCTAATAGTTTTGAAATCTGATTTAAAAACCTTGATTTTGGAATCTGCTAATAGGTCGTTTAACTACTTCTTGAAGGTTTTGAAAATGGTTGGAATTGGGAGTTTTCTTCCTATGGGTGAGGGAGCTGCTGGTTTTGAGGTGGTGGTAGTGGTAGTGCTTGGTTTTGAGGCCGCGTTGGGTCGACGTTGAGGTGGTGGTGCCGAATGTGATAGTCGACGGTAGGGTGGAAGTTGCTTTGGTTTTGGGTTGAGGGGGTTGGGGAAGAAGGGGGTGGGGTGGGGGGTTGTGGTTTTGTTTTGTTTTGTTGTTTTTTTTTTAATTTTTGATTTAATAGAGGAAATGTATTATGTCCAAAATGCCTTTACCTTATTTGAAGAAAATTATTAGATTTTTAATTTCTGGGTCAACTGACGATTTTTGAGGTCAAACTAAAGGCAACCGTTATTTTGAACTTGGGCTGCGATTTTTTTAAAGGNGAAATGTATTATGTCCAAAATGCCTTTATCTTATTTGAAGAAAATTATTAGATTTTTAATTTCTGGGTCAACTGACGATTTTTGAGGTCAAACTAAAGGCAACCGTTATTTTGAACTTGGGCTGCGATTTTTTTAAAGGTTTGGTACCGTGAATTGTACAAATGAAAGGTTTAAGCAAAATATGCAACTAGTTGAAAGGTTTGGTACCTCGACTGCAATTTTCCCTATTCTTACAATATGAAAATGAATCGAAAGCAATAATAAGCAACACCAAATGCTCGATAGACCAACATAAAACCTTCATTTAGAAGTCGACATAAGTGTACCAATTATATTTATCACCTTGAACACCAAATATGTCCTGTAGATCACGACAGCCACATTCTATTTAATTTTGGAGAGGGTTTCATGGTGTGACAATGAATATTGACATTTAGTGGTTAAGGAGTATGTTGCGTATACTATACGTAATATATCTATTATCTTGCTTAAATTTCGTTCTTCAACTAACCTTGCGGATAATGCTATGTTCATGTGCATGTAAGCACCATGGACATATACAATTGTCTCAATACTTTCTCACTATATGTTGGTTCATCTTGTCGCGTTATGGATAATTTTAAATCCTACTTGTAATAAAATAAACTTCAAGATAACATAAGGGCACAGATGAACCTAGCTTTCGCTAACATCTACTTCAAGTTCCAAGTCATCAACTTGCAAATGACACATAATCTCAACTACATGTATGACACTAAACTCTTCATCATAAATCAAGTCACATTTAAATTTCGAAACAACATGTTTCACAAAGATCGAGCTATATACTTGCTCATGCAATTGTGTGTTTTCTTTACATGTCAATTAGAGGTACGTAAAGCGCGCACACACATATATATCTCAATTAGGCCCTTCCTCAAAGTATCCTTTGGACCCTAAGTTTTCATTTGGCAATAGTTGAGTACTTTTACGTTATGTACATTAGAACTTCGCATGACAAGCAGTGCAGACAAAACCAGAAGAGCCTGAAAATCTGCAGCCCTGATGGGCTTGTTGGTTAAACTGCGGCTTGTTATTGAAATTGCACTTCGGGAGCTGCAGCCAACACTCTAAACACAACGCGTCAGCCCATGCTGCCTCTGCGAGTTCTTGACCCGCAATACATATGCCACACTCATCACACCTGGGAATGCAGCGGTAGCATCCCCTACATTCAATTGTCTGATGATGCTTCTTCCTCGGACAGAAAACTCCAGGGCAGTCGAAAACCATTCCTACTTCATAACACTTGGGACACACATCTACATCTATTGGACAATCCGTTTCTTCATGTTTAAGGCTCGAGCATTTCTTGTGCTCATGATATAAAATCTTTCCTTTCTTCTGCTGTGCTTGGTTCAAATCTAGTAAGTTGTGAAGCGTGTCAAGGTCTTCTTTCTTCATGTTGTAGATGCCAGTGATTTTTAGGCTCTTTAGTCTGTGGTTGTTTTTTGTTAGCAACTTCACTGCTTTAATCAATCCCTCTGGTGTCAAGCTTGTGCAACCTGGGCTATAAAGCTGAAAAGGATACATCAAAGGTTAATCTCCCTGTAAATACTGCAATACAGTTGAAACTGTACGACCCATCTTACCAAACCTTTCTCGTTTGGGTAGTTATTTGGTCCTAGGAGTGTGAACGGTTTGGTAAGAAAGTACGAACTTCTTGCTAATCAACAAGGGATAATTTTTTTGCATTTGCCACTTGCCAGGACATGATAAAGTACATCATCTAATCAAAAAGTGTGTGATGCATATTATGGGGGAAGAAAGTGCATTTTATAATGTGATGTGATGGAAAATATGTGATTAAAAAAATAAGAAATTTTTTTAGATTTACGTGTAACATTATTTTATTGAAGAATATGAGGTGTGAAATGAGTTTGAAAGAACGATTTTTTGTGAAAACGTGTATCGAACAAGGGCTAAGAGGTAAAATTTCAAAACGAAATACAATTGTAAATCAACACCAACCAATTTTTATCCTCCCTCCTCTTCCTATCTTATCACAAAATTTAGAAACTAATCCTTATAATTATAAAGCAGCTAAATTGTGCAAAAAACACCAATCAAAGCCAACGTATCTTGTCACAAGAAGAAAAGCATACCTTGGAGATCAAAGGATTTTCCTCTACAACCTTTAGAAGTCCACCATCTGTAACTTTCACACAGTTTTCCAGAACAAGAACCCTTAGCTGGCCATTCACTTTAGATGTAATTTTCATCAGAATATCGTCTGAAAGATGCGTGTTCAAAGGCGGTTCGACTATTACGTTAATCCATGGTAATATGTCATTATTTACAGCATCCCTAAGTGATTTGCAGACTTGACTCATGGAAACAAGCTCAAAAACTGGAAGAAAAGCTAAAACAAAGTAAAGGGCTTCATGTGGTGGCCCTGATTCAGAACAAGTATTCATGGTTTATTCAAATGAATATGATAGAGAGGAAAATATTTATGAATGGAGATGATGAAGCGTTATGGCAAGTTGCATATCGTATGGAATTTATAATGAAACAGTGACTTGCAAGACGATGTTCAATGCAAGTACTACGGCCTACAAACGTTTCAAAAAATCGTACTTTAATAAAATATATGAACATAAAAATCTCATACATAAATTTTCTCTTGATTGGTTCGTTGGGGGGAGTTGGAGAGGCAGGGATCATGCAAAGGAAGAAAAGACAAAAAAAAATTTGAGGGTTTGTGAAGGATCATGCGAAGGCAGAAAATACTTAAAATTTGTCACACTCATGTTCTTTATAATTTTATTTTTATTTTTTTCGTGGTTAAGGGTGATTTGATCTATTTAAATTGGTATAAAACTGTGATGCTCTAGAACCTAGAGGCTAGAGCTTCGAAAATTACCTATTGTGTATTCTTATTCGAGTGTAAGTTTATGTTTCGGAGTTGAAACTCGAGTTCTTAAATCTTAAAAGATGTGAATAAATTTGGATAACTAAAAATGACAATTTCAGTCCACCTTTCTTGGAATAATTGACTTAGAAAAATTAATTGGACCATCAAACAATAAAATTAGACGAAATTTAAATCCAAGATCAATAACGTATATACACTAATACTTTATGGTAAATTTCACAATAAAATGAGGTCAAGCAGGTCTTCTAATTTTGTCGAAACTGCAGACACCGCGTGCAGGAAACTGCCCAAACTTTGAACAGTAACTTTGGTCCCACCACATGTAAAATCGAAGCATATTCCAATGTACATTTGTTTGTAAAAGTTCTTGACTTATGGTGTAAGTTAAGTTAGCTTAAGTCGCATGATTTTGTAACTATGCTCGCTCATGATATTTATTTATTTATTTATTATTATTATTTTATATGGTTTTAGACGAGGGTTTTTAGGCCGCACCTAAGCATGTACGGAGTTTGGCATGATGTTTAACATGCCTTTTTATCCCCCTCTACTTTATTCATTAAGATAGTACGAAATTGTACTTGAAGATTTATTCTGTATAAAACATATATGACATGCCTCATGATGCTCATAAAATAACATTGAATATATTGGCAATGATCATGCTGCATAATAACACAACAACTATTTTTTATAGTACTTAAATATACAAGCTAGATGAAAAATGCTGCAAGTACATGGAATAACTCACGGATTTTTAACAGGAATTTGAATGGTAGCACCATGTCCATCTGTGTGTTGTTTTCCCTCTTCCCATTTTGAATATATTCCCTCCATTTCAAATTCCCGTATCAATTCTGTATAATTTTTCTGTACTTATAGCAAGATTCCAAGCTAGATATATAATATCAATGAAATTATTGATGAGAACCAATTCTTGAAATTCGTATGCTAATCAATGAGTTTTAAATTGTCACTACATTATATGCTAATCATTGTATGATTAATTGAGTGGACATCTACTTAATTTAGGTGTAAATATGTTAATTGCAGGTAAATCCTACACTTCGATGCAAATGGTGTGAAAAATGGGATTTTGGAAGTAAATTGAAGTTGATTTAGAGTAATTGATGATCAACCGAATTACAGTGGATAGACTGGAAGCTTCAATGGAGCAACTGTAGGTGATTCACAAGTTTCGGGAACTAAATCATACATTTGAAAAGTTCAAGATTAAATTATAAACTTTCATCTTATCGACTATGGATGATTGAGGAATAAATTATGAAAAATTTAAAGATGGATAACTAAAGGTGCAAAGAAAAAATGACTCAAGTTGGCTGAAGGAGCGAAATCAGGGACCACAATGCAAATTAAAAATTATTAATGCTTATGGTCGCAAGGGCCACAGATGGAGCAGCCAATTTCATTGGCCTTTGCAATCGCAGAGGCCATCCCGGTAAAATATTTGTTTCTTTAATTGATCAGCCACTTATTGGAAACCAATTGGGGCACTTGTTTTGACCTAATTCTGATAATATAAATATCCCCCTTTTTTTTCATCTACAAACTTAGGACTAGAAGGCTCATATGCACGCATATCTATAGATTAGAAGAGAGTAATTAATACAAAATTTCACATTCTTTGTAAGAAGCTTTCATTACAAAATATCCATTCCGTTTTACTTTATACATTTTACGCCTCGCCAATGAGGCTTCAAATGTAACTCACGTGACATCTCATGTGGAGCTTATTCAAGGAAGAAGCCTCATGACCCACAGCCATCGTCACCAACGTTTGACCAAAGTCAAAGACAAAATAAAGTTTACAACAAAATTGGCTGAAGCTCATCATCAAAGCGGAGCGAGAAATGAAGAACCACCGAAGCGGTTGTGGTTTGGAGGCTCAATCCGAAGCTCACACTTGAAATGGTGTAACCCTTCTCCTTCAAAGATCTGCAGTAGATAAATTTTATTCGAATGATTGACGTGACCTTTGTAATAAGAGATATGTCAAATTCTATCGGCATAGGTTTGTAAGATGGTTGCCTTTTTAAGAGCATTAAATGCACCACAAACTAGTTGCGTTGAATTTATGCATAAGATGTGATGTTTCAGTTAAGAAGATAAAGTCACATGCTTCATTATCCAGCGAACATTACTTTATTTGTAACACTATAAATACTCATTCCTGTAGCATTTTGAAGGCTTATGCAATTATATACACTTGAAGCTATATCTCATCTTTTCTCTTGTTCTATCATCGTAGATTGTTTGAGTTGGATGCTTAGCTTTGGATTTGGAATTGTGTGTTTTCGATTGTTCTATATTATGCAATCCCATTTATGTATGTCGTTGGAACTTGAATTTTTTTGTCTTACGTTATTAAGCTTCTCCCACGCCCAAATCGAAATAATTTGTAGACTAGTGATTCATCCAAATGTGTCGAAATTAGGTTTAATGGACGAGAATGAGCTCGGTATCTATTGTCCACGTGTAATGTGTTGTGTCGAAAAATCTAACTATGATAGGAAAATAATCACCCAAACAAAAACACCTTACACAAAAAGAAGTCAAGGCATAATATGAATAATCATACATGGATTTGAAAGACTATTGTTACGCCTTGCCGGCTTCAGATGTAACCCACATTGAGCTTGTTCAAGGTAGAATTCCCATGACCCACAACCATCGTCATCAAAGTTTGACCATATTCAAAGACAAAATAAAGCATAGGACAAAACCGGCCGAAACTCATCATCGAAGCAGAGCAACAAATGGAGAACCACTTAAGTGGATGTGGTTTGGAGGCTCAATGAGAAGCTCACACTTGAAATGGATTGACCCACCTTCTTCAAAGTCTCCTGTACATAAAATTTTATTCGATGATTGATGTGACATTTGTAATGAAATATATCAAATCCTATCAGCATAGGTTGTAGGATTGTCGCCTCTTTTAGAACATTAAGTGCGCTACGTGCTAGTTATATTGGATTGATGTCTAAGATATGACACTCCAGTTAAGAAGATGAAGTCACGTACTTCCTCATCCAACATGCACTACTTCATTTGAAACATTCTAAATACTTCTTGTTTCATTTTGAAGGCTAATGCAATTATATACACTTGAAGCTATATTTCATCTTTTCCCTTATTCTATTACCTTAAATTGTTTGAGTTAGATGCTTGGCTTTGAATTTGGATTTGTTTGTTTTCAATTGTTTTTTATTATGCAATCCCATTTATATATGTTGCCCGTGCCTGAACATTTTTGTCTCGCATTATAAAGCCTTCCCCACGCCCAAATTGAAATATTTTGTCGACTAGTGATTCTTCCAAGCGTGTTGGAATTATCTTGGTAGATGCGAGTGAGCCAAGTATTCGTTATCCACGTGTACATACAAAAATTGAGGTCAACATCTATTACTTGAAGAAGAAGAAGATCAATAACCATTAAAGAAAATGAAGATTCAAGTCTATTTTCCATATTTCTTTCCAATCTTCAATTTCAAGTGATGTTGTAGCGATTCTGCTGTAGTTATTGTAAATATTATGATTCTTGACTAGTTGTTTGGATGCTAGGATATCGTTGAACCCTACTTTATGAAATTTTGATTTTAATTCTATGATTTTGACATTAGATAATTGTTTGGTTTGAATATTTTTTATAATCTTGTTTATTTCAATTAATTGACCACTAATTAAATAGATGTATGGTTCTTATTGACTGTTAGAAGAAGGAATATGAAAGATGGCATGTAATACATTCATTATGAGGTTCTATAATTTTCTATGTTTTGCATGACCCAAATAGATATTCTTGTAATTTTAATATATCTTTGCATGTTTACATTTTGGGATAAGAACATTACAAGGTTATTTGAGGATATATATAATTCTACTCAGCAGATATTATTCGATAATTAGGAACATTGATCTTCAAACCAAATAAGTGTTGTCAAATTTGAAATTTGATATTGAGATGGAAAAATGTAGTGGTATATAGAGTCCTAATGCTTTATAAGTTAATTAAGTTTCATAAACGTTTCCTACCATTAAGATTAATTAGTTTAGTTAGATTAGTTTTAGGTTGTTTTGTACAAAATATCCAATATTTCTATTGTGTTTATATTTTATTAAGGTTAGGTTAATTGAAAACTAAAATTTATACTTATTTCCCATGGGGTTGATACTTGGACTCACATCCACTTTATTGCTTATTTACGATACATACACTTGCATGATATAATAAAATTCGACAACGATATGCATTGTTGGTTTCCTCGACTTACAAGGTGGATTGTCGTTTAGAGGGATTCGAGGGTAAATCTTCTCCAGCACGTGCCATCAAAATATTAGTTTTTGTATTCCAATTACTTAATTATTTTGTACTAGATTTATTATATTATTTTTCATAATTTTAGGGACCGATTATGCAATTTCAGTTAACATTAGATTTAAGTCTTTTAAGTTACAGTCTGAACAATGTATTGAATTTGGTTTTTGATTTAAATATTTATATTATATATAGGGTTTGTTCGATGTAGATTTTTTTTGAATAATTTTTATGTAAAGTGATTTTTTTGTTTTTTGAGAATGTATTTAAAAAGTATGCAAAATTATAATTCCATGTGGGCGATCTATCATGTATATACTTAAGTCATCATCGAAATATGATTTTATTTAAAGTTGTGACAATAACTATAATTTACCTTCTCTGCATTTCAGAAGGACATGTGAGATAGAAAGTGAATAGAGACATTGAATTAATTAAGTGATGAAATCGAAATTTCCATTCTAGTCAAATATATCAAAATGCATATACAACTTAGTCACAACTTTTAAATTATTGTTTGGATTAATAGATAAACATAGTCAACAAACAATAATTTAATATAAACTAAAACCCCAACAATACCACTCTTAACTCATAGCATAATGGGACAACCACCTTAGTTACTATTTTTACTCATATAATACATTATTTGACAGGTACATGAATTTTCAATACAGCTGAGTTGAAATCAGTTTTTTTTATTTATCGACTCATTCCTTCTTCAACAACTGGAGCCTCTCCTGAATCAGTATTATGTTTCTCCACATTTCCATGCCATCCTGTAATGCAAGAAAATGAACTCATGAATTCTAACTCACAAATCCCTATTTCTTTAAACGAGTTGATGGCGTAGGCATTATTCGAGGAGAAAATAAATTGGGATTTACGAGGATGAATGCTATGAGCTTATAGAATTCAATAGGAATTTGGTAAAGTTGATAAGTATGAGTGTTATGACTAATTTGATAGGATTTTCAAAGCCAGTTTGAAGTAGATTTTTTTGCCAAAAATTGATTTTTTTTTTTATCCCAGTGCGTGGGACCATTGATGAATAATTTGCAGGTGGTTTGCAAAGCATTAATTAGGGGAATTTTGGCTTTTTGGCTCCCATCAGTCTATGTTGACATATTTGTGGTAGTTTGTTATTTAATGTACAAACAATTACATGTATATCATGTAGGACGATTACTAATAGTCATCTCACTATGAATAATATTATTCTTTTTTTGTGAATGACCGAGTTCCCGTAATGTATCAGGATTGGAAACACTAGACATTTGGAGGAAATGTCCATTGTTAGGGGAAATGAACACATGGGTAAAATGGACATTCTGCCTTTCAAGACAAGGGCAAAAGCAGAAATATCAAAATCCGTTTCTTGGGGTGTATATTTTAATAGAATCCTCCATCTTCAAATATCAACTTGTGATAATAATCTGATTAATAGCAGCATCAAACAAGCACTCAATATCAAAACAATAATGCTCCTCGAACGGGGCAAATGATAGGGGAGTTGACAAGGTGGTGTGGCAGGGCGGAATTGGGTGATTTTTTTTTTTTTTCAAATTGTCTAATCATTTATTGACACGTGTAATCTCAATCATTGACTCTGTCGTTAAGCTTGTCAGCGTAGTAAGATTGATATCAAAAAGAACATTCATTCATCATCCCTATTTTAAGACTCACTATGTGAAACGATAGTAATCATAAAAGTTTTTGACGTAATTTGTATATCAACCCCAACAATACTATTGATCCCCACAATTATATGCACTTCTTTGAGAATTAAAAATAAAATAAAATAATCCAATCTACTTTCATTTGCTATTTTCACCTAAATTCCTTGGCTCCTCCATTATGAGTCTGTGCTTGTGGGGAGAG
>CAIGRP010108350.1:0-25798 GCA_903798385.1 Fraxinus cuspidata | reverse complement strand
CGTCCAAAAATGTACTATGCGGCTGGATAGGCTCCCTGCATGCGATCGCATAGGCCAATTGACAGCTTTAAGTTTTAGTTCAGTATGGAGGCATGCGGCCGCATGCCTATTTACACTATGCGGTCACATTTTCCAGTTCAACTTCATCGTTTGTTGCTTTAACCAAATTGATCCATATGGTTTCTTCTTCCAAGTACAACATGAAACTTGTTCATTTACTTGTTGTGATCGATGTTTCATCCACTGTTACTTGAACAACCAATCAAATAGCTTCATTGACCTTATTTTCCCGTGACCTCGTCATTGGTCATTCTTCCACGATCAACTGATCCTTGCCGGACTTGCCCTCGTATCATGGATAACATCATCCCTTCCCTCTTTGAAAGGATTCGACCTTGGATCTGTATCAGTATCAAAGAGAGAAAGATTAGAGATATTAAAGGTAGCCGAAACATTATACTCACCAGGAAGATATAATTTGTAGGCATTGTCATTGATCTTTTCAAGGATTTGGAATGGACCATCTCCCCGTGGCTACAACTTCGTCTTTCTTTGTTCTCGAAAACGTTCTTTTCTCATGTGTACCCAAACTCAATCTCATGTTTTAAATGTAATGCGCTTTCATCCCTTATTTGCTTAAGAAGCATGATGCTCATTTTTCTTCTTAATGTCACACTGTACCTTCTCATGGAGGGATCTTACCAACTCAGCCTTCTCCTTTCCATCTAAGCTACCTCTTTCATCAACAGGTAAAGGAATTAAATCCAAAAGCGTTAGTGGATTAAAACCATACATAATTTCAAATAGAGTATAAGAAGTAGTAGAAAGTGTGGCCCTGTTATATGCAAATTCTATAAACGGCAAAAATCATCCCAACTCTTCAAGTTCTTATTGATTATAGTGCACAATAGTTGTATCATAGTCCTATTAACAACCTCAATTTGGCCATCTGTTTGTGGGTGACAAGTAGTAAAAAACAATAGTTTGGTTCCTATCTTATTTCACAAAATCCTCCAAAAGTGATTAAGGAATTTAATATCCCTATTCTATACAATGCTTCTAAGAATCCTTTGTAAGTGTACTACTTCCTTAAATAATAAGTCCGTAATATTGGTGGAGTCATCAGTTTTAGACATTGAATAAAATGTGACATCTTACTAAATCTATTTACCACCACAAATATAGAATCTCTTCACTTCTTAGTCTTAGGTAAACTCAACACAAAATCCAAAGACACATTAACCCAAGATTCACTAGGAACAGGTAATGGCGTAGATAAACTATGAGGTAGAACCTTATAGTTAGTCTTTTTACAAGTGATGCATCTACTACAAATCCGATCAACATCAACTTTCATTTTAGGCCAATAAAAATGTTCACCTAGCATCTTTAAGGTCTTCTTAACCCCAAAATGACTCATTAGACCTCCACTATGTGCTTTATGTATTAATAATTCTCTTATTGAACATTTAGGAACACAACTAATTTTCCCAAAATAAATACCCATTTTGATCACATGATTGTATACATTAGAAAAATCTTGATCATTAGCATACATGTCCTTAACATATTCAAATCCTAACAATTGGGCACCAAAAGAAGTTAGAAGTACGTACCTCATTGACAAAGTATCCGCTACTACATTTTCTTTACCTTGTTTGTACCTAATAACATATGGAAATGTCTCATTGAACTCCATCCACCTTGCATGCCTTTTGTTTAGTTTGTCTTGAACCCTTAAATGCTTCAAGGACTCATGATTAGTGTGAATCACGCACTCCTTTGTCCATAGGTAGTGCTTCCATGTCTCCAAAGATCGAACGAGTGTATACAACTCATTGTCATATGTAGGATAGTTGAGAGATGCTCCACTTAACGTTTCACTAAAGTAAGCTATTGGCCTTCGTACATGCATTAATGTAGCTCCAATACTTATCCTTGAGGTATCGCATTCAATCTCAAAAGTATTGTTAAAGTTAAGTATGATAAAATCAGTGCGGTGCACAACCTATCCTTAATAGTATTAAAAGCATGTTATTGTTCAATGTCCCAATGAAATCCTATATTTTTCTTTATAATTTCTGTGAGTTATGTGACAAGTGTGATAAAATCTTTGACAAATGCCTATAAAAACTAGCTAACCCATGGAAGCTTCTTACTTCAGTTATGCTTTTAGGTATTGGCCACTCCTTGATAGCTTTGATTTCTTCTCATACACTTCAATACCTTTTGAACTAACGACATAATCAAGAAAAACAACTTTATCCATGCAAAATGTGCACTTTTTAAAGTTAGCATAGAGCTGTTCTTGCTTTAAGACCACAAACACAAGTCTTAAATGTCCTATATGTTCATTTATATCTTTACTATATACCAATATGTCATCAAAGTAAAATACTAAGAATTTACATATGAATGCATGTAAAACATGATTTACTAATCTCATAAAGGTGCTAGGTGCATTAGTAAGTTCAAATGACATGACTAACTATTCATACAACCCATATTTAGTTTCAAAAGCGGTTTTCCATTCATCTCCATCCTTCATCATAATCTGATAATAACCACTATTAAGATCAATTTTACTAAATATGCACGATCCATGTTATTCATCTAACCTAGGAATAGGATGACAATACTTCACCATTATATTGTTAATGGCACTACAGTCGACATACATCCTTCAAATTCCATCTTTTTTAGCATAAGTAGCATTGGCACGACACATGGGTTCATAATCTCCCTTACGTACCCTTTACTCATCTATTTTTACACTTGTTTTTGAAGTTCTTTAATCTCCACGGGATTAATCCGAAAAGTCGGTCTGATTGGAATGAGAACTCCAGGTATGAAATCAATTTGATGTTCAATACCTTGAATGAGTGGTAACCCACTAGGCATGTCCTCTGGGAATACGTCTTCAAATTTATGCAATAATGAAGTAGCCAAACTAGGGAGGGGTGTATTAGATTCCTCAAGATTGAGGAGTGACTCCTTATAAACCAATAAGATCATTAGCTGGTTCTCAACTATTGCTCTCTTCAACTCATTCCCTTTTGCAAAAAAAATTACTTTCGACTTTTTTCTCATCTCATAAGACTTTTTATCTTTACTCTTTCGTGGCTCTATTTTTTTCATCACTTTTAGCCACCTCACTATTTTCTCTCTTGTTCTCTTATTGTGAAAGATCAATCTCACTCCCTTTTTTCTCAATCTTTTTTCTTTCTCACTTTCCAATTTGATTTGATCATCATACACTTGTTGTGGTGTCAACATCGTAAGAGTAATAGATTTCACATCCTTAGTAAAGCCGTACCTTATTTTGTACCTATCATGAATCGCCTTTCTATCATATTGTCATGGCCTCCCAACAAAATATACTCAGCATGCATATAAACTACATCACACATCACTTCATCATGATACCTCCCAATTGAGAAACTCAACAACACTCACCTATTCACCATAACCTCTCCACATTCATTCAACCATTACAATTTGTAAGGTCTAGGATGTTTTAGCAAGTTAATCCCAATTTTTTAACAAGTGTAGTGCTAGCCACATTGGTACAACTACCCCCATCAATAATCATACTACATGCCTTGTTGTTGACGTGACATCTCGTATAAAATATGTTATCCCTTTATTATCCAAGTCATCCACTTTGATTTGAGCACTAAGAGCTAGCCGTGTAACCAATAGCTCCTCCACTACATACTCTACTTTCTCTCCATCGCTAGCATCTTCCAATTTCGACATGTCATCATATTTACCCTCACTATCACTCACCACTTCCCCTTAGTCGCAAAAGATCATCGTCCCTTTGTTTGAACATTGAGAAGCAATGTGTCCCGATCCCAAGCAGTTAAAACACTTGATGTGGGATTCCGCCTTGGGTGTAGCTTTGCTAGCAACTTCCTCTCTTCCTTTTGATAGCTCAGTTTTACCTTTTAAAACAACCACATCACATTTATTGTTATCCTACTTCGATTCCCAAGAAGAGTTAGAACCGAAAAATTCGATGAATATCTAGCTGTCCCCTTTCTCTTCAATTGCCTTTCTACCTTCACAGTTACATACAGCATGTTTTCTAAGTCCACATAATGTTGCAACTCTACTTTCTTTTCCCACTTCTAGATGTTACTACTTGTTCCCACAAAAATGGTAGCACAATCGGTAAATTCAAGTACCGCAATCTTTACCTTATTTTCCTCCAAGTAGTTGTGGCAATCAAATATCAATTTTACTTTCTTTTCCCACTCCAAGTATGCCTTTGGATCACTCATTCATTTGAATGAAGGGATTTTCATTTTGATATTGCCCATACTTCTATCAACACCATCTCCAACAAGATATCTACCTCTCCTTTTATGCCTAAATCCCCTATCTCTCATTCTTCCTAATTCGACATCCACCAATGCATCCTCATTAATGTCACTATCCGCTTCACATTCACCAACAAAATCCTCTCTATGATTCCGCCTACCTTGCCTCCATGTGCTAGGAACTTCTCTCGGTTATTCCCTACGCAAATTAGCAAGCAATGTGTCTTGCCTCTCCATCCACGCCTCTTGCCTATCCATTCTATCTCATATATTATCAAACAACCTTTCAAATCGTCGTATCATCTCCTCAGTCATGATGACTTTTTTATTCTTCTCGCTTGAAGTATAATTGTCTCTGACGAACCTCCTAAATCTAGAATAATATTTGCCTAATCTGTGTACACTCGTGTATCACTCAATTTGGCTTTTTCCATCTATTAATCTCACCACTCTATTTTTTTCCACTCAATACTTTCTTGCAAGAGCTTTAAAGAGTTAATTCGATTTCAATCAAAATTTAACCTTTATGGAGTCCAAACAAAGAATTGATTAAGGAAAGTGATTTATAATTATTCAAGAAAGTATGAATTTGAACTTTAAATGAAACTTTAAGGATAAATCAAGAAATTATTTCTTGAAAATTCGGATGGACGCTTTTAAATTTGAATTTTTCTTGAATAAAAAAATGAAATTGTATGCTGCTGACAAATTTTCGATTTTTTTTGCTAAAAAATTCAACTAGATATCAGCAAAAGAAATAAAAAACTAATTTGGATGCTAAATTAGCAAACAAACAATTTTTTTTTTTTTTGGTATTTTATGAATTGGAGGGAAAAAAAAGAACACTGAGAATAAAAAATAAAAACTCAAACAAAAGAAAAGAAAAAAAATGATATAACTTTGACTTTTGGAACCTTGCTCTGATGCGAACCCACGTAACAATAGTAGCTACGAATCCCACGACAAATTAGAACAAACCCAAGAAAGTCAATAATCAACATTTGAAAAGCTCGATGTAATAAATTATTGAACCAAAGAACCAAGACAATCGCTAATAATATCTTGATCCCGTGATCACAAAACTTATGAACCTTACTTATATTGTAGAATGCTACAAGAATTTAATTCTTGATAAGTTCAAAATTAATTCAATGAAGAATGGAAAGATAGCAATATGCCTCACAATATCTCTCAAATTGTGTATTTTTAATATATGAAATGAGTCATATTTATATGGAACCCAAAAACCCTACTTTAAAACAGAGCTAAACTCTAAAGTTAACAAAACATATCACAAAATAGAGTTTTGACTAAAATAGAAGATTGCACAAAATTTGAAAAATTCGCATCCCAATAGTTGTATCTTGAACCTTCAACTAAGTTTCGGTAAGGGTCTATGCGGTCACACCTCCTATATAACTATGAGGTAGCATAGTTGTCCCAAGTAGATTCCTCGTCTGTTACTTGAACCAAGTTAATCCATATGTTTTTTTCTTCCAAGCCTAACATGAATCTTGTTCCTTTGCTTTTTGTAATCGATATTTCATCCATTGTTACTTGAACAGGCAATCCCATAACTTTTTTGACCCGCTTCATTCGCGACCTAGTCATAGGCCCTTCCTCAATGATCAATGGATCTTTGTCTGGACTTGCCATCATATTCTGGATCACATCATATACGATTCTGAAGTGAGTTATTTGAGCCAACAATATATTTTTTCTATGAATTTGTTAAGCATTCGCCTTAATTGGACGTTGCTTGTAAGTAACATAAGAAAAATCCAAACCACACGATCTACATACTATGGAAAACCCTACACATGAATAATAAGCACTTTGCTAGAATTAAAGAACTTTGTAGAAGTGCATGCTTTAGTAAGATTTGTTGTCGCACATCTCAAACACGAGGGAAGTACCCACCAAGGTAGTTTGCTTACGGACGAATCTTTGGCTAGGTGAAGAAAGTGGGTTAGAACCCTCTATCTTAGAGAAATCTTCATGTTTTCTTTCTTCAAATCTAACTGTAAAAGTTAGGGTGGGAGCTCACAAGATCTTCCCAAATAAGGGAAAAAATGTGTGACACTTTTATTCATGTCACTATACTTTAACCCTTTTAAAGGTCAGGAAACATTCGAAAGCTCTTATACTGACATGGCAAGGGATCCCACTGCATGTGCAAAAAAGGTTATAAAGGAGACAACATCAAAGGCATGATAACAATAAAACCAATGGTTGCCCCTAATTCTAATTTTTTTATAAATATCGCATACTTGATCAAAGTAACGGAATGCAAAATTGGAACTCCAGCCAAAAATTTGCCTTCTTTCTTTATATATCCATACTCTATTATATTTTTGGACAATTGACTTGACCATTGAAATAAAAATGATTGTCTAACTATCTCTTTAGATGATGGCATTTTTATGCGAACAATGTCTACGTGCAGGTAATAGATAAGTGGACAAGTATGTGGAGAGGTTTATATTGGCAACTAGATAATTTAAATTAGAAGATCAACATAATTCATTTAAACTAGGCTGGTAGGATGTAAGGCATTGACCCCAAAAAATGTACTTCTAACGTGACTAACGGATCCCAAGGCCTCTCTCGTCCATGCAAGCTTTGTTCCTGCACACTTGGAGTTGGTCGCGCGCACTCCGACGGTGAAGTTAATTGGAAAAGAAAATATATGAGTATAGGAGAGTTTTAAACATGGGCCTCCAATATAAAAAATGGTCGATTTTGGGGAATAACAAATAGAACAATGATATGGCAAAGTTATAGCTTCAGAGTCTAAACTTGCATTATTTTTCAAATTGCACTAAGTGTGATCTTTTTGATAATATATTCTGGTGTAATGTGGGGCTCGACCTTTGCTCGCCATGTAGGATATTTAGGGCATGTGGAGCAAGGCGTAACAATAGTTCCTGAAGTCCATATATGATTATTTATATAACACGTGAACTTTTAAGTAGGTGGTGATGGAAAAAGCAGTGTAGCTTAACAATAGTCCCAAAAGTCCATGGATGATTATTCATATAATGCGTGTACTTTTAAGTTTGTGGTGAAGAAAAAAATGGCATAGCGTAACAATGTCTTTAAAGTGGAGCAAAACTAAAGGCCCACGTATGAGAGGGTGGGCTTGTTGGAATAGATGAAACTTGCAGTAAAGCTGAAAGAAACGAGGGTAGGCCCTTGCTAAAAGAGGGCGCGCCTGTTGGAGCAACTGAAGCCTATAATCATGCTGAATGAACCGATGCGAGGCCTTTGCTAAAAGAGGGTGAACTTATTGGAGCAATTGAAGACTATAATAAGGCTGAATGAAGCGAGGCGAGACCCTTGCTAAAAGAGGGCAAGTCTGTTGGAGCAACTGAAGCTAATAGGGCTGAATGAAATGAGAAAAAGCCTTTGCTGAAAGAGGACGAGCCTGTTCGAGCACGCGCTGTAACGATTTGAAAGCATTGCTTATTTCCAAGGTGCTGTAGCTGCGTAGTTTGGAGGTTTTCAATACACATATTGTGTGCGCATTTACTACGCAATGATGATGATTTGTTACAGTTGTCAGTGATCATTCGAACCCTTAGTGCATGTATAGCACGAAGATATCTAAACCGTTGATTCAAATTTTGGCAAGCGCCTTTTTGGTTTTGATGTGCCAGATGGGAGAACATGTTAACGCTTGGGATTTCATTAGGGTCAATCCAATGTGGAGCCTCACTCTATCTGCATTTAAAAGAGGCGGTCTTTACCACTTTCTCCCTTTTCACTCTGTGAAAATTTCTGAACGCTTGAAAAGTTTCCTGAGAATCCCTTGAGATCCCCAATCATCTTTATCATATTTCTGGTGAGCATCTTTGTTTTTAGGCCTTTAGTGCGTTTCCAATTTGTGTAAGTAACATAATTTTATTCCCTTTCAAGTTAGTCACATCCGATGGCTTCATCTTTAAGGAAAAACATCAAAGGGGTCTACTAAGGGAGTGAATATGGTGCTTATTTATGCTAAGGCTAGTTTACCTCCATTAATCCCAGCTGTAAGGATTACGGAGGTAATTAAGGGTCCACACAGTTCGTGGATGATGCAAAAGGGTCCCATAGATTATAGTGTAAGGTGGGAAGCTTTCTTGTGGTCAACATGTGTGAAATAGTGTGAGTTGGAGACCTCTAGGGAGTAGTATATGTTCCTTGACACCATTGAGATGTTTGTTCCTACCCTTGACAAGCGAGCTTGATTTAATAGAAGGGGGTGTGTTGTAGTGAGCGAGGTGATTTTGAGTGGATGGATGAAGCTGCCTTACACCTATTCTTCAGATATGTACTTAGGCTATACAGTTTAGCTCCCACCCAACTAGTGCTAAATGCATAAAGCTAATTAACAGGGGCCTTCCTTCTTTGGAAAGAGGTCACTCCTGGCGAGTATATGCCCTCCATGTTTTTTAAACCATTTTTCAGTCCCGAGCCTCTAGTGGGCGAGATGATTGCAATGAATGGTGCTATATGAACCCCTGGGGTCCGTATTCACTCTTCATCTGGGGTACTCTGACCTTAGTAAAAAACTAAAAATCATCTTGATTCTGGATTAGGGGTTGATGGTAGACGTGGAAGGGGATACAGTCTCATAAATAACTGTGCCGACCAATATCATAAATATAGTGAGTCTAACTTTAGTTAAGATCTCTTGTTTATTGCTATGTGGTTATTTTGCATTGTTAAATTGGGTGTTTTGTAGCTGCAATAAACTGGTTCAAACTCGAACCTTTTGAGCGGGCTATCGTTAGAGCCATTTATGAACTGCCTTCTAAGAAAAGGTACTTCACGAACATGCTTGGAAATCGAGCCTTGTTTGTAACATATTTATTAATGGCGACCACAGGTAAGCCAATGCCTCGCTATATCTTTTGGCAATTTTAACTTGGGGTTTTTGATAGTGGTGTAACAGTCTGCCTTTTAGAACAACACAAGAAGCCCGATATGTTCTTTATAAGGCGTCTGGAAAAGGCGAAGAAGAAGAAATCGTTGAGCACTGGTTTATGTACCTACAAAAATCAGATGGACGATCTATCATTTCTGTACAAGATGAATCCGTTCCCTATCCCAGAAAAGAAGGGAGAAAAGGGAAAAGAAAAGGTCAAGCCTTATTCGAAGAGGACTTAGAAGAGGTGATTAGTTTTGACAAAGAACATCGAACCTTCTTCTCCCCTAAGGGCCAAAAGACCATTTGATAATCGCTAAAATGGCCCATTGAGGTAGAACTCATTTCTTCTATAATGGTAATGGACATGGAGAAGGCTGTTGAGGAGGATGTGAGCCTTGTAAAAAGGAGGAGAGGCAAGGAGACTAGTGGAAGTTTCCTTTCAAAAGGGAAGGCCCAGGATTTCTTAGGGAGTGAGTCTGGCAAGATCACCTCCATTGTGTTGGAGATGTTTCCAGTGAAGTCCAGGCAGCTGCATGAGACTATCATGAGTACTGGTCTGATAAGTACGCCTCTTATGACGAGGCCTATGACTCTGTTGATTTGTTAGAGGCTAGCCTCGCCTCGCCCTGTAGGCCCGCTCGCAGGGCTTCTTATTAAATGCCCAGATGGATATGAGGAGGCTGTAGGGGTTCAATAAAGAATATCTTCAAAGGGCCTTCAACATTGAGGCGAAGTTCAGTAAGGCAAAGGTTGAGGTTTCTTCTGCCAATAAGGCCATTGAAGCCTTCAAGGTTTAGTAGACTAAAGCAAAGTCTAAGGTGGATTTTCTAAAGAAAATGGTGAACTGAAGAAAGAAATCCACCTCTGCAAAGCTGAAGTAAATTCTTTGATGAATAAGGTCGAAAACTCTAACAACTTACAGCAAATTGCTTCGTCAACCTTGGAGGCTACCAATAACGAAAAAGTGGAACTGAAGGCCTAAATTGATAAGTTGACTGCTGAAGCTGACAACTTAAGGCAGTAGCTGAGTGAGGTAAGAGAGGTAGGGGTGAATGATTATCGCCAATTTCCATGAAACAGCTGAGTATGACGACCTCGATTTATATTTGAGGAAGGTCACAAACAATGAAGTTTTTGGGAGGCCTACTAAGTTGCATCCCCAAGTGGATTTGGCTTCTGTGATAGAGAAATTCGTTCTAGTAGAGCCATGTACTCCTGCAGATGAGGCTGAAGATTCCGTGGAAGAGGTTGACAGCCTCATTGAGCCTCAGCAAGAAAATGCTGCAACCTAGATTTAGGCCTTTGATCCGTACGTTATGATTTGTAGCTTCCCTCTTGTATGAGTTCTTTTTATATGAAATTCTTTCTATTCAGTTTCACTCCTATGCTTGTTGAAGTTTTGATGGATGATGCGAATTAACTTGAATAACTTAAATCTTTAATAAAATGAGTGCTGGTGTGATAATTCTGAACCTTGTATGAGCTTGTCATGATTAAATTTAATTGAATCTCGTATGGTCTTTCCATAATCAACGCTAAATGAACATATGGGCTCCCCATAATTAATTTGAATATGGTCTCGTATGGACTCTCCATAATTAAAGTTGACAATCTAATGAGCTCACCATAATCAAATTTGACAATCTTATGCGCTTGTCATAATTAATGCTGAAAGAACATATGGGCTCTCCATAATTAATTTGTATATGGTCTCGCCATAATTAACGCTAAATGAACATATGGATTTGCCATAATTAATTTGAATATGATCTCGTATGGGCTACCATAATTAAATTCGTGTGCTATTGACGAAGCAATTTATTATTCATTTATGAAGAGCTCTACTTTATAGATTTAAGGTCATCTTCATGGGATGCTTCGTACCTTTTATTTCGAGGTGAACAGCGTTCTTTGCAAGGGGACAACTCTTTCGTGTAAAGACTTTTTCCATAATATTTGTATAACTCATGTAAGTAATTCATTTGAGAGATAATGGTAAGCATAGAACATCTTTATTAACAGAAGTACATAAAATTTGAGGAGAAAACTAAACTTGATAGAATGGGAATTTATTGATAGTACACTCTCAAGTGCTCGACATTCCAGAGGTGGGGTTGCACCTTTCCATCTAAGCTTTCAATTCTGAAAGTCCCTGACCTCAATTTTTCATATACACGATATAAGTCTTCCCAATTTGGACTCAGTGTGCCCACACTAGGTTCTTTAGAGGAGAGGAATACCCTTCTTAACACGAGGTCGTCCTTTCAGAGTGACTTATTTTTTACCTTGGCATTGTAATATCTAGTCGTTTCTCATTGGTAGGAGACTAGTTTTATTTGGGAGTTGTCTCTCATTTCTTAGAGGAAATCTAATTCACATCATTGTATTTTGTGATTTAATATTTCGTTGAAGTGTATACGGCGAAGCGAAGGTAGACGACCATTTTAACGTATCAAGCTTCTTTTCAAGGTGTCCTTGATGCTCTTGTTGACTACTTCTACCTGACCATTTGCTTGGGGATGATGGGGGGAAGAGAAATGTTTCTTGATCCCCAGTTTTTGACACAAGTCCTTGACTTTTTTTATTGTTGAACTGCTCCCATTATCAAATATAAGTGAGTGGAAAATTCCATACTAGCAAATAATATTCTTCCAAATGAACTTGGAGGTGTTGGCCTTAGTGATTTTTGCTAGTGGTTCAGCTTTGACCCACTTGATGAAGTAATCAATGGCGACAATTGCTTAGCGACACTTTCCTTTCCTTTCGGTGGGGGGCCTATAAAGTCTACCCCCCCATTTAGTGAAGGGGTAAGGGCTAGATACTATAGTTAGTTCTTTAGAGGGCTGCCTTTGAATGGTAGAGAAACACTAACACTTGTCGCATTTCCTCACAAATTGAATAGCATCTTTTTTAGCATTGGCCAGTAGTTTCCCTGTCTTAGCACTTTTTATGCTAGCGCAGACCTCTTGTGTGGTTGCCACAAACTCATTCGTGAATTTCACATAGAATATAATTAGCCTCTTTCCCTCTGGTGCACAGTAGGAGGGGCGAGGAGAAACCTCCATTGTAAAGTATTTCATCCTAGATTGCTAGTGGGTGGCTTTACACCTGAGTTTGTAAGCATCTTCCTTGTCCTCCAGTAGCATATGATTCTTAAGAAAGGCAATGATCGATTGCATCTAAGGTGGGGTTTCTTCAATCCACATTACTCCATCTCCCTTGGATATAGAGGATATGGAGAGGTGTTCAATTGGTACTACTTTGAGCAGCTCTGAATCCTTACTGCTGGCTAGCTTCGATAAGGCATCGGCATGAACATTCTCAATTCTTGCTATCTAGGTTAATTCAAAATTTTCAAAGGATGGAAGTCAGTTCATAACCTTCTTGAGGTAAGCTACCATGCTCTTATCTCTTGCATTGAAGTTGTCATTGACTTGACTTACTACCAATTATGAATCATTGTTAACCACCAATCTCTTTACATGCATCTTTTTAGATAACTTGAGGCCTGCTAGCAACGCTTCATATTCAGCTGCATTGTTGGAGGCCTTGAAACCAAACCTTACTGCACAGCTGAGCTTTTGTCCTTTTGGCCAGTATTACTCCCGCTCTCGAGCCTGTCTTACCAGAAGTTCTGTCAACAAACAGGTTCCATGCTAGGGGTTTGCTGGTTTTATTGTAAAGTTGATATTCGGGGTCTCGGTAAATTATGCTATAAAATCTGCTAACGTCTGCCCCTTTACAAAAGTCCTTAGCTTGTATGAAATATTGAACTCGCTTCATTAGCCTCTTCTAGGCATCAGGTTTTTAAAGTACTTGCTTAAGTGGAAAATTGGTCAATAAGCCTATACTGTAGGCCTAGAAATATGGTCTCAATTTCCTGGAGGCGTTTATTAGGGAAAAAACAAGCTTTTCCATGTCTCTGTGTCATACTCTACAACTAAAAAAAACCTTGTTTATGCAATAATTAGTTGTGTGCCACCTTCTTTCCTTACAAGCATTGAACTCACAATGTTTGCATACATGGCTAGATATAGCAATAATGTTTCTCCTTTCTTAGGTTTCAAGAGAATGGGGGCTTGTCCTAAGTGCTTCAACTCTTGAAAAGCCACTTCGCACTCCTCACTCCATTGAAACCTCTTTTCTTTTGTGATAATCTTAAAGAATGGGAGGCATCTTTCGGTCGCCTTTGAGACGAACTGGCTCAACGTGATAAGGCGACCCATTAAGCTTTGCACTTCCTTGGGCTTACAGGGGGATCTCATGTCTAGTAAGGCCTTGATTTTCTCTAGGTTTACTTTTATGCCTCGTTGATTGATTGTGTAGCCCAAAAACTTTCCAGAGGTTATGCTAAAAGTACATTTCAGTAGGTTCAGCTTCATTCTATACTTCCCCAAGACCTTGAAAGAAGCCTCAAGTTGTTCAACATGGTTTTGCAGCTTTAAGGCTTTTCACCAACATGTCATCCATATAAACCTCCATCGTCTTACTAATGAGATCATCAACCATCCTATTAACGAGCCTCTAATAGGTAGCACAGAGTGTTTCAAACCAAAAGGCATGACTTTATAGCAATAAAGTCCCTTTGTGTGATAAATGAAGTATTTTCTCTTCGTCCGGGTGCACGAGAATTTGATTATATCCCGAATATGAATCCATAAAGCTCAATAGCTCATGCCCTGCTGTAGAATCCACAAGTTAGTCGATCCTTGGAAGCGGAAAATTATCTTTAGGGCACACTTGATTGAGGTTAGAGAAGTCTATATAGACCCTTCATTTGCTATTGTTCTCCTTCACCAGAATTGGGTTAGATATCTACTTCGGATAAACAACCTCTCTAATAAACCCATTGGATATCAATTCCTGTACTTCTTCCTTCAAGGTTTCTTGTCGTTTTAGGTTCAAGGCCCTTCTCTTTTGCCTGTGGAAAGTGAATTTAGGGTCGATATTGAGGTGGTGGTAGCTAATCTTGGGAGTCAATGCCCACCATGTTTTCATGCTTCCACGTGAATATATCCAGGTTCTTGAGAAGGAAGTCCTTGAGCCCTTGCTTGTCCGAAATTGAACTCTTTTCCCACATGGAATACCTTTGTGAGATCATGCGGGTCTATGAGGAAAAACTCCAACTCCTCAACAGGGGCTGCCTGAGAGTTTGATTCCATGATTCTGGGGGTCCAACCTCACATCCATAATCCCTTCTTCAAGGACAACTCCTTCTGTAGGGACATCTATCATCTCGACATATCCATCTTGTTCAAGGGTCGGACCTTTCACAGGTACATCAAGCATTTCGGGGTCTATTAGAACCATATTCATGCTTTGAGGTTTAGACTTCCATAAGGAATTGAGGTAACATTCGCATGGGCCCGTTTGATCACATCGGGTAGTGGCGATGCCTCGATCAGTGAAAAATTTCATGCATTAGTGGTTGATAGACGTGATGCCCATCACACCATGATAAGTGGACATGTCGTCCACAATGAGAAACTGCATGAAATGATGATCTGTCAAGGAAAGTGCTCCCATATCTATAGCTAACGTGATTCGTCTCCTAAGGATGATGATATTGCCAATAAAACTATACATGGAGACCATTATGGGGGTGAGCTTGTGATCCATCAACATTTTATCATAAGTGGTTCCAAATAAGATGTTGACGAAGCTCCTATTATTTAACAACATGCACTTCAATTCTTTTCTTGCCACAATGTCTCTTACCACCAAGGCGTTACAATGGGGGTAATGAACACCGACCACATCTTCCTCTGTAAACTCTATTAGCGGAGTGTTTCCGGTCCCACATGGGTCGCTATTGACCAAGTAGCTTGTCATGGCAGTTATGTAGCCTCTCTGGCATAATTCTTTTGTGCGTTTCTTAACTCTTCTCCAACATATGGGCCCCCAATTAATGTAACAATCTCTGTAATGGGGGCATTTTTTGCACCTGCAGGGGGTACTCTTCTTTGTCTTTAGCCATCTCTTAGCCCGTTTCTATACTCATCATGTCTCTATCTAGGTGATTCATCCATGTGATGTCGTCTTGCCTAGTCACGCCTAAGCTCTTGATCATGCTTGGATAGAGGTGCATTCTGTTGGGCATGGCGTGTATTTCTCCTTTCAATACATGAGTCTGTTGGCTCCATGTGATGTGGCCTAGACATACAGTCATTTGTGTCGTGATTGCAAGTTCTATGGTAAGTGTAGTATGGCCTATTTCTAGGCTCATTGCTCCTTTATCTACCTCTGTCCCTTGGTTGGTTTGACATTCTTTGTAAATCAGGTTCAACATCTTCATATGCTAAAGATTGTACTGTATTTAGGGTGGCAGTGGCTAATGCTAGTTGGGGCAATTGTGTGCCTTCCCTGGGTCCGTTGTTGGTTTACCAAGTGCAAAATACGACCTCGCCTTTGCCTCTGAGGTGGTGGAAGCATGAACAGAGTTCAGTTGCGATGGTCAATTTAGTTCCTCGTTGACAATCTCGCTCCTCATCATTTTCACAAGGCTTCATACAAGGTAGGAATCTTATTTCGCACATCTCTTTAGATGAGGGTGTTCATGTTCAAGTCTCCCTTCAAAGCTGAAAGTGCTTTCCTATTAGTGACCTGTTTACAATACATCATTTCATCCGTAAATCGAGCTAGGTAGAACTTTAAAGTTTCGTCAACTTATAGTCTCATAGCTTACAACCTTTAGATTGGGTCATCCCCGTTTTTTCTTGACAAATATTGGTTCATGAAGGCTTTCTTGAGATCCGGCCAACTTCTAATACTACTAACTGGTATGCGGCTATACTAAATTTTAGTAGCTCCAGCCAGTATGAGGTGGAAAACTTTGCATTTCAATACCAGTGAGGTTTCTCTAAGAGACATACGGGTCTTATAATTATTAAGATGTTTCATTAGATCGTCATTTCCTTCATATTTGGGTATTTTTAGTGGTACACAGTGATTAAGAAGATGGGTATTCCGCAACTCTTGCCAGAATGGGAGACTTTTATCAACGTCATCCAATTCAAAAGATCTGCATCGACCATCTAAATCCTCCTCTTCAACTTGGTAGCGAGGTTGTAGCAAAGTTCCAGCTCGGTTCCTCAAGTTTGAGATTTCTTTCTCTTTCGCCTACTTTTAGGCGAAATGGCTTCCTGAGGTTCATGACCTTGCCCATGTTCTCATTGCCTCTACACGAATGGTGACTGTTGGGGCCTATTATTAGGCTCTGATGGTCCAATTCTATCAAAGACACTGGTGGACCTCTGAGACTCTTATTCTTGAGCATATTTCAGTGGAAAGTTTTCAACCCCATGTGGTAAGTTATTACCGGATCTGTTGGAGGTATAATTTGCAGACATATCCACCTCCACTTCCATTTCGATTGGATTATCTCCCTTCTATGTCTCTGGGGATAAGTCTCCATGTTGTTCTCCTCATAGTTTTGTTGAAAAGCCTCATGCTAGGGCATTTGGTACCATGCTTGCACGTGTATTTGCATGAGTAATTGTTGCATGGCGGCGTTATGCTGAGCTATGTTCATCATGTTTGCAGCCATCTTCCCCACCTCCATTGCTAGGAGTGGGGTAGTGCCACCTTGTCCATGTTGATGGTGGGGTTGAAGGGTATTGACATTCGTCCAGATGACTTCTTCTTCAGAAGCCTCCTCTTGTCGATTTCTACCTTGAGGTCTATAATAACTAGAACTCAAGGTGTAACAATAGCCTTTATGTTAAAAATAAACTTCTTGAGGTGCCTCTTCAACATCTTCATGAACTAGGACCTCTCTCCAAGGTTTGGCTGTGGAATAACTCATTTTCGATGTCTTTCACCACAAGGATGTTCGCGATTGTAGTGTGGTTTTCCATACATGGCGTCAATCTGTTGATCCCAAAAATGTACCTCCAACGTTAGCGACAGATCCCAAGGTATCTCACATCCACGCAAACCTTATTTCTGCGCACTTGGACAAACTTTTAACCACATGTGGCCTCCTTCGATGGGGATGGAGTTTGCCGCGTGCACTCTAACGGTCAAGTCAGTTAGGGAAGAAGATATATAAGTGTGGGAGAGTTTTAGACATGAGCCTCCAATATAAAAAGGGGGTTGGCTTTGGGGAATAACAAATAGAATAGTGATATGGTAAAATTATAGCTTCAGAGTCTAAACTTAAATTACCTTTCAAATGGTACTAAGTGTGAGCTTTAATAGTATAAAAATGAAAAACGAGGGTCATTGGATGAAGAGACATGTGGCCTCATCCATGCAGATACTGCCTCTTATCTTAGACACCAATCAATCATAAGTCATGAATGTTAATTACCATTTTAGTATCCATAATGTCTAGCTTGTGGCTTTCGACTTGACCAAATAGGTTGGCAGTGGCGACAGTGAATTGTCACACATCAATCACATGCATAGAGATTGCGTGAGAGATCTTGTGCCAAGCTCCTCCTATGGCCCGCTTCTATTCAAGGACCAGCTCTTCCTCATGGTGTCAGTATGATTTGATGGGGTTGACAAGTACATTGGTTCTGCCACAGTAAGGGGCTCGATCAGGTCAACCTTGTGATTATATATTTGGGTGTAGTGTGTGTCCTACCTTTGCTCGTCACGTTGGTTATTTGGGTTTGTGAAGCAAGGCATATATAAGGTGTTATATTACTTGTGATATACTAAAGCAATTTTTTCTCAATGTATGTTTGGCTTTTCTCATACTTTAATAGTTTTATTTATCTTAAATTACGATTGTTACTTTAAAGAAGTATTATGAATAATGAACTAATCTAGTTTTAAAAAGGGAAAACAATAGAATATATAAGGAAATAATGCTCAGTTCAATTTGCCAGCATAATGTCTTCCACCACAATGACTTGACTCGTCAATTTAATTTTTAGAATTACTCACTTTTGGTGCATTATTATTTCCAAGGTATAATATTATTGTGCTTATGATGGTTCCCTTATAGAATTGTAGTAATGGGTGTTGGATTTTTTGACCCAAATTAGGTTAGATTTTTTAGAAAAGATTTTTTCCTTATTTCTGCATGTTTTTATTAGGAAAATATTGTTTTATTTATTTCACGTGATTTTTTTTATCTTATTTCCATCTTTATAGTATTTATAGGGTTTTGCATGCATTGTTATAAATATTAGACTCTTTTCACAAGTTTTGTATTTCTGAAATATAGAAAAATTATGTAGGTATAATTATTGTATTTGTTTTCTCTATATTAGTCAATTGAATAAAATATTTCGTTTCTCTGCCAATTAAGTTTTTTCCTTTTATATTGTTGTTTATTTGCGATCATATACTTGATATCATATCATATATATTACCTCGATCCTTTTATTTCCCAACGAGTGGTGTCAGAGCTATTGGTAGTGATTTGTTCGACGTTTTTGTTATTGATGGCAGTAATGTTATATGAAATTCTACTTTTGGATCGCAATATAAGATTCTCGTTGTGGCAAATGAATATGCGAGTGGTACTCGCATAAATAGATTTGGATGATGCGTTGTTGGGATTTGACAAAATGTCCACAACTTGGACGACGAAAGAGAAATAACGGAAGGATCGAAAGACACTTTCAAAGATATATTTTCATCTTTCTAACAATATTCTTCACGACATTTTGAAGGAAAAAACGACAGCTGTGCGTTGGTTGAAGTTAAAGTAATTGTACATGACTAAAAGTCTGACAAATAAATTGCATCTGAAGCAGAGGTTGTATCCTTATCACATTACAGAAGGTGGATCTTTGGAAGATCATTTGGCTGTGTTCAAGGAGATCGTCGTTTATTTGGAAACTTTAGAGGTAAAGTATAATGAAGAAGATTTGACCTTAATCTTTTTGTGTTTGCTGCCCATTTGTTTACTTCGTCTAGAAACACGATCTTGTATAGTCGTGATACTCTCACCATTTAAGATGTGTATGATGTCTTGTTCTTAAAAAAGAACATAAAGAATTTGGTTGGATCTGAGGCAAGAGATAGAGAATGTCTTATTGTTCATGGTGATCAGAGAAAGGGTAAGTCGAGGTCAAATTTTAGTAACCAAGTTGTAAGAAGAAATGACACATTAAGAGAGATTGCGAGAAATTGTAGAACAAAGTTAATTTGACTGCAAATCATAAGAAGCAATCAAATACTTCAGAGGAGACCAACATAGCCGAGAACTATTTAAGCGATGGAGATGTTTTAACGATTTCCTGATATAGAATTCTAACTTTACGAGGAGTAGACTTTGGATACAACTTGTGCATTCCATATGTGTTCCAATTGGGATTTGTTTAAAATATATGAAATGGTAATGCAATGTGTCGTTGTCATAGTTACATCTAACCTTGTGGGTAGCTGGTCTTGGTAGAATCAGATTGAAGATGGTGGGTGGAACATGTAGAACATTTGATCATGTTCGACATATTCCAGACTTGAAGAAAAATCTCAGTTCGTTGAGTACTTTTGATTCAAAAGGATATACGTATCTGGAAGATGTGGAGTTTTGAGGGTTTGAAAGGGTGTCCGTGTTGTATTGGAGGGGCAGAAAAGTAACAGTTATACATCTTGTAAGGTCGGACATAATTTGTAAAGAAAAGTCAGTATAGATTTAGTATCGTGATGAAGATTCAGTTTGTTATTGTACCTTTAGGATTTAGTTTAGGTCTATATTGAAGAATACTACACAGTCGAGTTTGAAGGATATGGGTAATTCCGCTTTGCCACCATTTCATGCAGTTCCATTTTATTTAACTGTTAGGGATAGACCTATGGAGTTGGGTACGTGGATGCTGATTCAGTAGCACATGCTTTTAGAGTTTTTGAAGGTATTGATATTAGCCGGGGCCATCTATGAAAGTATTGAGAGTTGATTTTGTTACAAGATGTGATTTGATACAGTTTGATAATTTCTAATTCTTTGTGAATTTTGGATAACCTAGTGTTTATGTTCATGTTTCCATGTAAGATACCATGGAAGAGGAGAATTATTTTTATGTTGGAAAAAGTTTAGTTCTTGTTAAAAAGTTCTGATTATTCGTTGCAGTCAAATTATTTTATCAGATGGAGAAATTCTGGAGCTTTGTTCGTTGCATTGGAATTTGTGTCAAGGTGGATCGGAATTTGTTTTCATTTTTGTGGTATTTCTAGGGTTATATATGCGCCTCTATAAATATTAGACTCGTTTTACAAATTTTGTAGTACTGAAATATAAAATTATTGTGTAGATATAGTTATTGTATTTGTTTTCTCCATATTAGTCAATTAAATAAAACATTATGTTCCTTTCCCAAATAATTTTTTGTTTTTTATTTTGTTATTTGTTTGTGATCATATAATTCATATCGTTTTATATATATATATTACCTCGATCTTTTTTATTTTCCAACAATGGAAGCATCATAATATATTATGTCCAAATGGAGGGGCCCTATGCCCAGGTGAAATTCATCTACGAAGGGATTAGAATGTGCTCCAAATCAAGAAGGGCAAAATCAATACTTCTATGAAATCTCAGTCAAGAAAAGGGAAATGATTAATTTTAATATGAAAAAAAATCTCCTTCGGTTTTCTCGTGACGTCAACTTGTCATCAATGCTATAAAAATTTAATTCAATCGCGTCCATTATGGGATCATGATTTAATTTTAGTCTCTCATCAAGAGAAGGTCATGAGTTCGAATCATGAGGATGCAATAGAAAGCCATGAGGGGTGAGAGGGTAGATGTCATCACAAAGTGGACAATGCATATGATATAATGGCTTCAACACGAGGCTAAAGTAGTTCAAGAAAAATTATCTAATTGGTACTAGAATTTAATTTAAGTCTCTTAAAAAGCGGATAGTACTTAAGAGAACGACTTGGGTATGAGGACTGGGTCATTACAAAAAATGTGCATTTTTCGTAATTACTCATGTCCAAGTTATTATATCATATATATTGTCGTTTTGGAAGGGCATCTACCATCTTACTTCTCATGATTTTCTGTCGCGTTACAAGAATTCGAAGTCAAAATATTTGCCTTGTGAGAGACTTAAATTGAATGCTTTTATAACGACCTAAGTTTCATGTTCAAGCCATCATATTATACGTACTATCAGTTTTGGGATGACATTTTTGTTCTTACCCTTCACGGTTCTCTATCGCGTCCCAAAATTCGAACTCAAGACATTTGCCTTATGATATAACAATTTGGACACGAGGCTTGGGTCGTTATGATTTTTGACCAATTATTCTGCCAATGTGCATTAACGTGAAGGATAAATATTTTTGTTAAACTTTTGTATTTGTTATTTATTTTGTTTATTGAAGAATACAAGAGGCAAACAAGTATTTTACACCCTCTTAACAGATTATGGATGGAAACCTTGATAAAATGTGCAAATTAAGAGGATGTAGTGGATGAAAATGTGAATAAAAAAAAACTTGAAATTATAAGTGCAAAAATAAGAAAAGGTTGAGGACATTCATTATAATTAAAATGTTAATTAACAAAAATTATGGCGTGAATATAATCACTCATTTCAAAATTGTTCGTTTACCTTCAAAATCGACCAACTTCCCTCCTTAATAGGGCCTACATTTTCCACTTGATGCTCAATGTTTTAAGGACATCGTGCATTACTCGTGCTTCATTTGCAGTTCTATTCTTCCTTTAAGTTTTTAATTTCCATTTTCTTTGTACTTGTTAATTTTTCGTTTTTGTTTATGTCCTTTACTTGATTATATATATTGTGTATCATTTGAACAATTTCTATTGTGATTATAATCTAAATTTAATTCCCTTTTAACAATGTAATTCAAAATATAACAATATATTTAAATACAAAGAATGTATGGTTGAGCTATTAGTTTAATAAGCCTCTGTTTGGTGAGGACTAAAATCAGTTTTTTAGTAAATTTTGATTAAAATTGATAAAATTTGCGTTCGAAAAATTGTGGATTTCATGAAATATATAATTAAAATAAAATGTTGACTTTGAATTTATATTAAGATCTAAATTTTAATACCTACCAAAAGCAGACTAGCCTTTCCATTTTAATGGAAATTTGGAAAAAAATAAGTTTCGAAATTTTAATTTTTTGGAAAATGTGTTGTTAAAAAATAAAGATTTTTTTTATTTACGTGTAATATTATTTTATAAGAGAATGTGTAGTTAAAATGAGTTTTTTTAAAAAATGAGAGCCAAACATAAACTAAGTCTTCAGAACAAACATGGTTGAATTTACACAATCAAATTTCAATTGTTCATTTATAGTTGTGACGGAGTATAGATCTAATTATCATGATATCGCATTTACATTATTGCAAGAGCAGTGTCAAGTTTCAAAAGTTTGAATTATCTTCCTACATTACTAGACATTCTAATTCTTCAAATAATATTTTGGTTTTCATTAGCTTCGACACAACAATTTTAATTAACACCAACAAACTGAAAAATCAATTATGATGTTACTGCTCTAAACGCTACTCACTCTTTGAGTATCTGCAAGTTCACCTCAGTAAACCACACTTTACAGAAATCATTCAAAAGCACTAAAAATGCTTGCAGAAAGTAAATCGTAGAAATCAAACCATCAACAAAAGAATTTTAATGTTCACATGCTCCAAACGCTATTCACTCGTTGAACATATGCAAATAGATATTGCTCTAATTCCACTAAAATCTACCAAGAATAATGTAGTACAAATGTTCGAAAAAATCAGGGATTTCTTCATGGTTTTCACTCTTCGCCTCACAACAAAGTTCACCACAGTAAACCACACTTTACAGAAATCTACTCAAAATTACAGAGATTGAAACCACACGAAGAGCTAGAAAGAAAACCCTAAAAAATACACACACTCATTCACACTAACTTGGTGAAAGCTTTTTGGAGTGCAATTTACATAGTACTTAACATCACAGATCCAACGCTCACAAATGCACCACGTGTAAAGCCAGATTTCATCAACACTATAATACTAAAGGCGTGTTTTGATGATGCACCTTTACAAGTAAAGAGGCCAACTTGGATCACTCAAATTTGGCCCAAGTACAACAAGCCAATGACAAAATAATAAGGCAGTCCAACTAATTTTAACAATCTCCACCTTACTGAACTATTTTGGCATCATTTAGAGATTCTAAAACAAGTTTACCTATCTCGTTTGCTCTTTTCAAACCTATAAAAAGAAAAAATACTGATGTTAGTTGAAATTTTCAAAAAGTACTTGATAAGTACCTTGGTTTCAAAATCAGAAAGGTTAAATTCAGTAGGTACCTTAAATAAGCTAATCATACTTTTTTTCTACCATGTTCCTAACAAAATAAAATTTTACATCAACATGATTGGTTCTATCATGATAAAGAGAATTCTTACTAAGGTGAGTAGCACTCTAGTTATCAGTATACACCCTAACTACTTTGTTTAAAAAACCAATTTCTTGTACAACCTTTTCAACCAAAACCTTTCTTTAACGGTATCATAAGCTACAATATATTCTACCTCTGCTGAAGTTAGAGCTACTAATTTCTGCAGATGAGATTTTCAACTAATGCACCCATCAAAAAGTGTGAAAATGTAAGAAGTGGATCTTCTTTATCTAAATCACTTGCTAAATCAGAATCTGTGGAGTTCTTTAAATTATGCCTTCATTATACCTTTTAAACTTTAATTTCAAAACAAATGAACCTTTCAAATATATCAACACTTATTTTCTAGAAAGCCAATGTTTTTCACCTGTATTCGTCACAAATCTACTCAAAATACTTGTGTCATGTGCCAAGTCAGGTCTAGTGCATACAATAATATACAGTTATAGTGTTAGCATAAGGTATTTTTATTCATTCTTTCAAATTCTTCATCAATTTTAGGTAATTGTTCACTTTATAGTTTAAAATGATTGGCAAGAGGTAGTGAAACAGGTTTGCGTTCAGACGGAGAAATATTTTCAAGTAATTTATTCACGTAGATAGTGCAATTATTTCTATCTCTTTTAGTTTCAATGCCTAAAATTCTTTTAACTTGACCTAGGTCTTTCATTTTATACTCAAATTTCAATTTTGATTTAATCAAATCTATCTCAGCTCTGTCATAGCAAGCAAGAAGCATATCATAATCATATAACAACAGACAGATAGATTCAACAAATAGATAGATTCAAGTCCTCCTGAATCTTTATAAAAGAGGCAAGATTTAAAATTGCTCCAAACAAAACCTAAAGTTTGAACATATATGAGTTAAATTTCCTATATTATTGTCGAGGTGCTTGTTTTAAGCCATAGATGGACTTTTTAGCAAACATATTTTCTCATATTTCGACTTAACTTCAAGTTGATCCAATTTCTAGTCATTATTAAGAAAAATAGTTTTAACATCAAATTGATTCACTTCCTAGTCAAAGTGAGTAGTTGAGGCAAGTAAAATTCTGATTGAAGTATATTTTGTAACTGGATAAAATATTTCATATAATCATTGTCATCTCTTTAAATGAACCTTTAGCTACTAACCTAGTTTTATATCTCTTACTTTCAACATTAGACTCGCCTTTTTAAATCTTATAAATCCACTTGCAATTAACTTTTTTCTAATTTTTAGGCCTGTTAACAAGAATTCATGTTTTATTTTTAATCAAAGAATCCATTTCATCTTTCATAGGTTCTTTCCAAAAATTTGATTATTTACAGTTAACAGTTTCTTCAAAAGTAGTAGATTTAGAATTGAGAGAGTCTAAAGTAGAGAAAATGGTTACAAAATTATCACCGTTGATTATAGAAGAAGGAAATCTATTTCTTCTACCTCTATCTCTAGTCAACTGATAATAAAAAAAGAGTGGAGTTTTGAAGCTAAATTTCATTTCATGATCAATATGAGCTTGATCTATCTCATATTGAGAAGTCTCCACAATTTGATTATTGGGTTAAATAAGATTATTCTCATGATTTTCAAAAATACTTTTCCTAACAAGTGGAGTTTCAAAATATTTGAGATCACCTTGAATCCATTTTCCCTTTAACCTAAAGTTTATAACCCTAGGTTTCTTTTCTATAGCCCAGAAAAAACACATTTTAAAGATCTAGGTTCAAGTTTACCTTCCCTTTGAGAAGAATAGGCTGCACAGCCAAACACCTTAAGACTGAAATAATTTGGAGACTTTCCCAGACCACATCTTTTATGGGACTTGAAAGTTAATCACACTAGGTGGAATTATGTTAATCAAATATGTGGTAGTTTTCAAAGCTTCTCTAAAAAAGAATCATTGTGATGTATCTGCTAATTTTCGAATTCTGTCTCTAAGAATTTCAATATCCTAATTGTAATCTTTAATTAAAGTTTTAAGTGGAGTAGTGTCTACTAAAGTTAGTTTATTTTTTATTTCTCTCATAGTAGAAATGTCTTCTTTATGTATGTTTATAATTTTATTAAGTATTTATACATCTTTCCTATTATCTTTTATGAACTGGTTCTTAATTGATAATATAAATTTTTTCTAAGCAATTTATGCTGAAAGTATCTTATGCAATCATGAGATGCTTTTATTCTAACTTTTGCTATCTCTTCAGATAGTTTACAACTCCATGTGTAACCTTCG
>CAIGRP010108335.1:0-10407 GCA_903798385.1 Fraxinus cuspidata | reverse complement strand
ATAAAGAGGATCCTTGAAGGGAATTGAAAAATGTTTTAATATCGGCTATGCATGTATAAGTAAATGTTCAACAAGGGTTTTATTATAGCTTAGTTGTTTATTGAATATAATTATTAGTTTGGAGTTTCAATATTTTTTTTGTTGGTCCAAACAGGTATTTTTGAGTGAATCAATGATTTTGAGATCAAGATTCTTTATAATGAATCAACAAATATTAAATTACTGAGTTCATGATATTCTTTATGGATTAACGTATTTTGTTGAGAAAAGTGGATGAAGAACAATAAAAATCAGCAACAAGAATTCTGCCAAAATAAAAGTACCCTTGGTTGTCACAATGTGTCCCAAAAATCCTATTCAGTCTAGCAAAAATTCGTACTTCTTGAATTGACGTACAATTTCTAATTACGTAAACTTTTCATCCTACCGAGGATCTCTCGAATACACCAATATATCGTCAATAAACACAATAATGAACTTGTCTAGGTACTGATGAAATACTATATTCATCGAATCCATAAATATCGCAAGGGTATTAGTAAACCCGAATGGCATAACCGTAAACTCGTAATGTCCGTAGTGAGTCCTAAATCTTATCTTAGGTATATCACTCGACTTGATCTTTAGTTGATGGTAGCCTGACCTCAAATCAATCTTTGAAAATACGGTCTCTCCATTCATCTGATTAAGTAAATCCTCATTTATTGGGAAGAGATACTTATTTTTGACAATCAGTTTGGTCAACTCTTGATAGTCAATACACATTCTTATTGTCTCATCCTTCTTTTTCACAAAAAGTACCGGAGCTCCCCAAGGAGACACGCTCGGTCCGATGAAACTTTTATTCAGAAATTTCTCCAACAGCATCTTCAACTCTTGCAGTTCTTTTGGTGCCATTCAGTATGGAGCCTTAGGTACTGGAGCAACTCCAAATATCAAATCTATTGTAAACTCCATTTGTCTATCAAATGAGATAATCGGCAGGTCATCAAAAAATATGTAAGTGTAGTTTTGCACAACATCCACTTTATCCATCATCGCCCTTTTGATGATATGCCAAAAAGACTAACAAGATATCCTTGACAAGTTTTCTTCCCCACTAATCTCTCCGCGTGCATAGACCATAAGACGGGATAGTACTTTAATCTTCGAACCATAAAACCTAAACTCTTCCTCTCCATTTATTTTGAAAATCATTTCCTCCTTGAAACTTGCAATTGTGGATCTATTGCTACTAACCAGTCCATCCCTAAAATAGTGTCAAAATCATTTAAATTTATGACATGTAAAACTACCTCAAGGACTAGCCCATCAAAATCTATTTATACCACCTTAGCAATCTTATTTGAGTTAATGATTCCCCTAATGGAAAACTTCTAATATACTACTAGTTTTCTCACATGAAACATTGGTCTTGGCTAGGCATGTCACATATATAAATGAATGTGTTGCACCAAAATCAATAAAAACGTAAATAGGAATACTACAGACAAATAAAATACCCGTAATTACGTCTAGATCCTAGGCTGCCTCATCATGTGTCATGGAAAAATCCTTGCCTTTCCTTTGTTTGTGTGTTCAGTATCTCTAACTTGTGCTGCCCAACATCCAGAAGCATAGTGATCTGGTTGGACACATTTATAACAAGTATTCTTGCCAAACAAAAATTCACCCCTATGAGATTTCTTGCACTTAGGGCATGGAGAAAAAGGATTGTTCAATTGTGCAACAGTAGGCCCACTGAGAAAAATGATTGTTTGATTGTCCACTAGTAGGCCCAATGCTCAGTTTCTTGCATTGTCCAGAGTTCCAATTCGTACCCTGATCCTGTCACTTTGTTTTCCCAGTATCATTCTCCAATCCTTGACTTTGGAGCTTGTAACTCGAGAATGATACAGTTTGGGCCTTCTTTACAACTTTTCAATGAGTAATGAGTTTATGCAAACTCACAATCTGGGTGATCTCGGGGCGCTATCCTTTTTTAAATTTCCTTACTTTCATAATCTCTGATTCACAAAATGCGGGGCATAACGAGATAATTTCTCAAACTCCCTCTCATAATAAGTGATGTCCTTATCTCCTTGTATCAATTGTTAAAACTCTGTCTCCTTAAGGTCATGAAGGGCTTGTAGAAATATTTCTTAGTCAACTCCATCTTGAATTAGGTTCATGTCATACTACATTGTATTTCCTCTGTTTGTGTATGTGATATGGATTCTACTAAGACTGATTCCTCCGACAAGCATAAATTCTAAGCACAATGCCTTCTGATTTTTCAGACAAGATGTGCGCGTCTTCTCAATTGTATGGAGCCATTCCTCTCCCATCAAAGGGTCATTACCGCCATCAAAGCTAGAAAGGCGGTATTAACGGAACTACTTAATGATTGGAACAGTCGGAGCTGTGGTTGGTGCTGGAGCAGTGGGTGGTATAAGGGCAATTTTTGCTGCTACAGTTGGCAGAATAGGTACATCTTGTTTTGTCGGAGCCATTAGTGTTGTCGAAGTAGCTTGTGTAATTAAGATCCATCTACATTTTTTCCTTTGCTTGTTATAGTTCCCTAATTGCTCTTGCATGTGATGGTGGAACCATTTTCCATGATGAAGAAGGAATTTGTTTGTAATCTTTAGGAAAATTGCAAAAATCATACATTGTTCAATAAAATGGGAAACCAAAAATAGGAAATAATACATTTTTATTATTAACCAGATCCTTTATGAGGAAAACAACATATGAAAGAACATATGGCAATAAACAGCTGAAAGGCAAAAAGGAAACCCTATTCGACATCAATGTGAACTAAACTTAACAAATTCGACATCTCAATATGTACACATAGTTGTCGGGGTTCTCAAGGGCTGCATTTCAGGCTTGCTCCCACTGCGTCATCAACTCTGCGCATAAGAGCTCATAGTCATTCTCTCGAGGCAAGATAGGCACGTCAACTTCTCACAAACAATTATAAATTGATTCGGCTATCTCTAACCATTCTTCTGACAATGTACCAATAAGGAGACGGGTGGCCACTAGTCACCATATGGCCTAGTTGTCCCACATTTCTCTACCTTACTAACATCTCCCTAATATTTTGTGCCCATATCATGCGCTAGATTCCACCGGTACTCTTTGTACTGCCTCACAATCTCATATCGAAGAGGCATCGTTGAACACATCTTCCTTTAGATTCTCTTAGTCCATGCCATTTGTGCCAAACTAATTATGTAAAGTCCAAAAGGTGGGTTTCTAATATCTCTTACGAGGACTAAAATAGATATTCATAATTTAGTCATATTCTCAAAAAAATTTAGCAATATTCAAAAAATAAAATAAAAATAAAATAAAAAAATATCTCAATCACATTCTCAAACTTTACTTCTTTAAACATAAATTCTCGTGAATTAGATAGACACAACCGGTGATAAATACTTCAAATATCATATCATAATACAAAATTTTCAAAACTTTCTTTACCTCAGAGTTGGCGATTTGAGGCAATGATAGGCATGATGGTAACTAGAACAATTTATCAAACATGTAATTCCTAAAATTTTGGAAATCAAGTTTATGTTTTGTAACTCTACAGAAAAGTAAACAGCTCTGAGATACCAACTGTAACGCCCCAAATTCTTATAACCTATCTCATTACAAAACGCGAGTCCTTTAACACATCTTCAAAATGCAAGATAAAAAAAAAATTAGAATCTAAATTAATTAATAAATATTGTAAAATCTTAACCATTTTAAACATATGGACTTAGAGAAAAAAACAATTTGAACAAAATGACCTGGAATGAGTTTTAAAGAAATTAGCAAGTTAAAAATAGTTTTTCTCTAGTTGTGTAGTGAGTTAGAAAATTTATTTGACCTTGTAAACCTCGATCGACTTGTATATTAAAATCGCTATAATAAATTCTACGGGAATCCAATCGACCTGTTTTCAATTGCATATGACAGATAACTTACAAGAGATCATTTTCCAATTAAAAACATGTTAAAATTCTAGATATACTGATCATAGCATAATTTTAAAAATAGTGGCAGAATGCTAGAATTTATATAAACAAATGTTCATACGTTAAAAGTTTTTGTCTCAAAACATGAATTTAAACTACAATTTTTGGGACACCCCAATGATTATTTAACACAAAAGTGACAATCTAAAACATAAGAAAAAAATTTCTCTGAAATAACATATGCCATTCATACTGAGCTACTTGTAGGATTTTCGATTACTCTGAAAATGTTAAATAGGAATGAGTATCTCAAAGTAACACTCACTAGGCTACACATGCTATACGAATATTATAATAATATATTTAATCATGCATCCTTATATAATGCCTTTATAAATTAGCAAATCGATGATCAAATGATCCACTTAAAATTCTAATGAGCCCATCAAATACACAAAATCTTTTTTGCAACAACATTTAAGAGAAACCCTTAAAGGCGCTTCATATACTTCATTAGCAAACATAACAAATAATATGCTTAAATGAAAATTTAATTCATATAACAACAACTCAGTGTAGGGATCCCTACTTTTTGCAATAATATTGTAGTGACTACATTAGTCGGTGTTCTCCGTTTTGCGTATCTAAGCGTAACTAATAATCTATCTTCAATAGAAGTTAATGAGTAAATACAGTTCTTAACCTTGTAACTCTCAAACACTAGATAAAGACTGATTTCAAATAAACAAATGTTTTCCTAATCGAATCCTAATCTCACACATGAATTGGCTGTAAAAATAATAATAATAATAATAATAATAAAGATACAATTTGTTACCTAGAACTCCAATGAAAATCAATCACAACAAATACCAAAAGCTTTCATCCTAATAAAAAAAATTAAAAGATCAATTTGATTTTTTTTTTTTTGTGTGACACGGTGGCTGCCAACATGTTAAATCATAAATTAACATTAATTTAAAAATGTATTCTTTGATCTATAATATATATTGTGAGCCTAACTTATTCGAAATAAAATTTTCTCAAGTCCAACAATATTGATAGGGAAATTCTCGCTAAATGAATACTTAATTATTTGACAGAATAAAGAAAAACTTAATTTCATATTACCCTCTCAACGTCTCAAAATTACCAAAACGAAATAAACAAAAATTCTATCATAATGGTCATTTAAAAAATTTTCACCTCTTGGCCACATTATTTCTTTTCCCTTTTTTATTTTCCTAGACCTAATCTCCTAGTAGGGCTGAGTGTGGGTTGTGTTGGGTTGGATTGGCTTTGAGTCCACCCAAATCCAACTCAACATGTCCGATTTGACAATAATTCAAATCGAAACCAACTCATTCACGGTTGAAACTCAACCCAATCTAAACTGACCAAACTCTGGTTGGTTTGGGTTGGGTAATGTTGATTGGTTTGGACTTGAGTCCATTTCAAGTTGAACCCAATTATTCTTTTATTTGACGATTTTTTTATGGGCCCAATGGTTGAGAGTTTTTCTTTGAGTTTGAATTTTTTTTTTTTTAAAATGATACAATTTCAATTTGGACCAATTTCAGTTACATTAAAAACGGAGATTTGAAAGGTTTTAAGTCGATTGAAGTTTGATCAATGGTTCGTGGGGTTAAGTTTCATTCCAATAGAACAATATAAATTAAAAATATTGTAAAACATGTTAATAGATTATATCATGATCAAATTAAATAGATATTAAATCAATCTAGATACATATTGAATACATGCANAGTTGGATCAATGGTATGTGGGGTTTAGTTTCATTCCAATAAAACAATATAAATTAAAAATATTATAAAATATATTAAATAAATTATATCATGATTCAATTAAATACATATTAAATCAATCTAAATATATATTGAATACATGCATATTATACCTATTGAATAAAAAGAATTCAACCTAAATACTAAAAATGTAAATCTCCTCCTTCAATACAAGTGTTTAGTAAAAAATCACGTCAAAAAATAGAGTCGAGAAGTCGAGGCACGAGCAGCAATGAGAGGAAGAAGAGATATGAGGCAGATGAGAATTTTGATAATTTGGTTTTTAGTTTTGAGTACTAATTTTCTTTTTAATGTCTTTTAGTTTGTTGGGTTGTGTTGGGTGCGTTGAACTGTGTTGGGTTTGATTGGGTTGTAATAGATAACCCGGAACCCAATTAGACCTAATCTAAAATTTGATTTTCTAACATGAACCCAACAAAATTGAATTAAAAAACCAATCCAACCAGTTGGTTTGTGTTGGTTGATTGGTTTAACTGGTTCAAATTTATTTTTGAATTTTTGCCCAACCCTATCTCCTAGGTTCCCATTTTTAGGGCACAAAAGCTAAATGAATCTGCGTAAGCTGCCTGATACATTATATTTTTAGCACACCTCTTGTGGACTATTTAATATAATTTTCAATATTATGAAGGAAATTTTATTATTCTTTTTTAATTTTTTTTAGTGTTATCCTGATTCTTATAGTAAATTATAATTTATTGTGGTTGTTAATTAACATAATTAAATTAGATCTTTTGATAAAAAATAATTAAATTGAACTATTAAAAAAATTCCTTTAATGGGCACCAAATTTCCAAATTTCACATTAGTTTCAGATTCTGTACTGTCAAAATCTCAATATTCTAACTCAATATTAATTGAAACTTAAAAGAGTTATTCTTGTAAAAAAAACCAAAATAAAATAAAATTTAATGAACCATCACAGATGAGACAACATTACAAACTATGAGATTTGATCATTCTTAGAATTATCGTCACATATTTATTTTGTTTGTAAATATATTAAAAGGTCAATTAATTTATAAATTTGTAATATTTCGAATAGTACTCTTCTTCGTCTTTCTTGCTCTTAGTCATTTTCTTCCATGTAAGAGCTCGTTGGAACTAATTGGGTCATTACATTAAATTTTTAATAATTAAAGTAATAGGCAATTACAAATTAATTAAGTGAATATAAGAAGTCCAATAAAAAGTCCACAAGATGTCAAACCTAAACAATGACAGTGCATCCCTCATTGGAAATTCAAAAGTTTTACAACTTGTTTATATAGTGGTGTACCTTTCAGAGATAATAACAATAAGGGTAATTATATTACCACCACAAAATTTATTAAGTACACCACAATTTTTAATTTTTTCCGTATTTACTTAAATAGCATTAAGTAAAATTACATAATTAGGATTGATATACTTTTAATTTATCACATCTCATTATAATTACACCACAAAACTTAACCTAAATAAGTTCTAACACATTTCTTTGAAATCAAGGTTTTTTCTGGTTCTTTATCTTCCTCTTTTTTGAAAAAATAGTGTGGATGAGAAGAAAACCTTACACATATCTCTTGATAATGTGGATGAGAAGAAATTGGTAATGTTTTCTACTTCTTTCTTGTCCATTCTATGTGGCCTTGGATGCATGCAACATAAAAGTACATGGTGAAAAGAAATGTGGAAGAAAATAAAAAGATGAAGTTTAGTTGTGAAGTATTTATTAAAATTCAGAATTCTTCATTTTTATTATTATTTTTTAAATTAGATATATAATTGTAAATTTATAATGGTTTATTTATTAAAACTATATTTTAATTGTGGTGTGTATATAATGTAGTGTACTTAATAAATTTTGTGGTGGTAATATAATTACCTTAACAATAATGCCCATTTGCATTCAAGAATGAGTCCTGGCATACAGCATTTGATCGCATGGACAATAAAGGTCGCAAAGTTACTTTAGAGTAGGGATGGCAAAATGGCTAGAGCGGCTTGGGCTCCGTCCAAAAACAGCCCCAGTCGGGCCGGCTTGTGGCTTGGTGGGATCGGGCCGAGCCCCATTTTGGGGCGTCACCGACCCGTATTATAGGCTGAAAACGGCTCGCGAATCGAGTATTAAAAAAATTTTAAAAAGTAAAAAAAAATGTAGGCAACTATAATTGCCTGCCTGTGTTTTTTTTTTTTTTTACTTTATTTTTTTAATTTTAGCTCTGTTTTTTTTTGTGTACATTAATATTAAGTTATTATTTATAATATTATAAATTGCATAAATTTTAAATTCATCAAAAAATTTTTTTTTTGATTTATGACTAATTTAAATAAAAAACGGAGCGCTCGGCTCGGCTTGCTAATGCTCGAGCCTAAATTTTTGGCCGAGCTTTTGCTTTGCTCGACTCTGGCAAAAAAACGTTCGGACCATTTTTACTCGAGTCGAGCCCGTGCTTAGAGTTTCGGCTCGACTCGTTGACATGACTACTTTAGAGGCTCACCTTTTCACTTCGAGTTACTTTAGAGGCTCACTTTTTCACTTCGCATGTACACATTGTTTTGAGGAACTGAGGAGCCTTAAAGATTTCAAAAAGGAATCGTGGTTCAATGAGATGGTAGATAGGTGACTCGGTAAACTGGTGCTTGCGTGGCAGTGGAGGTTGTACATGTATGGCGTCTTCAAGGAAAAATATGTGACAACTATAAATTGGGACCGAAAGGTACACTTATTCTCAAAAGATACTTAAAATCCATAAAGCAGGAACCATTATTCCATAAATCCTACACCAAATCAATTGCAAGTTAAGAAATGATTTCTAATCCTCTAATCCCTTAGAAAGAAAATTATTTCCATTTTAATTTGCTAAATAAAATCTCGTTCAAATTATTTTCAAGAATAAAATTTTGTCTGAGCTATTTAAAGTTCGAGTTTTATTTCAGTAGATAAGCGTAGACAATATATTGGTTCGATACACAAGGTATTATTCCTGAAAATACTTTGAATGGAATTTTGGGCACACTTTAAGAGATTATACGGGTCATTAATTTGACAACTTGGAGAGAAGGAAAAGCTGCAATCGATTGAATGTTTGACACACAATATCAAGCAATGTGGTTTATGACATGTAGAAGTCTGAGCTAGTTGGCAAGATTTTGGGCACACTTCAAGAGATTAGGAATCCCAAACATGAGATCCAGATAAAGATTTCATTCATAGACTATAGAAACCCTTTTGTTCAATTCATTGTAATCAATAGTCTAAGAAAGATTATCAGTAACTTTTTAAAGAGATGTAATTATGAGGATCACGAAATAATGAGTATTTATTTTGAATGTGGGTTGAAGTTATAATCCGGGGGTTAATATAAGTTTTCTTGCAAACCTTTGATCACAAGAAATGGACTTTTTAGAGCAACTGATTTCCTTTTTTTTTTTTCTTTTTGTTTTTACTTTGTAAAACATCAGGTCATGTAAATAATTTCGTTCTTGAATTTAATATATTACCATTTTTAGGTAGAAACGTATACGGACCACGAATATATTTCAATTTCAAAAAGTATTGTGGCTATTTTAATGAGATGGATATGGAAGCATTTTCTGGGACAAAAACAGTAGTTTTGTAATTATTTGCGAATGAAATAAATTCTATGATCAAAGTTAAACTTTTTTTTAACCCAACAAGAAGCTATATTATAAAATCATTTCACTGAACTGTGGTTGAAATAGAAATTGAAAGACAAAAGTTTCAAGTTAAATAGTAAGTGTAAAGTTCAGTGACATTTAGTATAATTAAATAACTGTAAATTGCTGCAAAATGTTCACGTATGATCAACCTCTGTGACTCCAATATACCATGTACTACGTATACTTTTATCTTTTTGGTTCATTTAGATTATCCTTTCAAGGAAACAACTCTATGTGATGACACACAAAAATAATGTCCAATTAAATGGTATAAAGATGAAAGCCCAGTTAGGAAACTCGAAAGATGGGTCCAAGCGAGACCACGTAAAGCCCAAGATAGTAGCTAAGACAGAGTCATATAGCGGGGGCCCATTATCGGCCAAGCCAGTAAGACACCCAAGGTCCGGGAGAGCATCATCGCCCAAGCATGCAGGATGCCCAAGATCCTAGCGAACATAGCGTCTTATTATTTAAAGCGACGATTATTGATACGGTTCATTCCACGACCCAAGGACCTCAATCATGAGCGGTTAAATGATAGAAATAATAGCATCACTTAAGGACGATTTTTGACAAATCACCCATTATGGAGGAAGTGGGTAGTTACAGGACGATGAGCATCAGTTATTGACAAATCATCTATCATGGAGAAAGTGGGTAGTTACTGGGCGACAATCGATTTTTGAAATAGTGTTACAAGGAAAAACTGTCGAATTAGTATAAAAGGAAAAAGAGAACATAGAAGAAAAGGGGATCAAAAACTCAACTTTCAAATAGAGAATTATGTAATTTCCTTTATTATCTTTTTAATTGCAAATTTTACGAATTCAATGTGCTTGTCCCCTTGGAGGCATTTCGCTTATTGTAAATTGTAATATTCATAAATAAAGCATTCCTCGTTGGGACTTTGTCTCGAGAGACTGTTGTTCCTTACACAATCATCTGACCATTCTTCTAATTGT
>CAIGRP010108330.1:0-49742 GCA_903798385.1 Fraxinus cuspidata | reverse complement strand
TAGGTTTAATATAGTGTTAAAAAAACGAGTCGAGCGCCAATGAGTGGCGAGCTCGGCTGCTCGTTGGCATGAGCCGAGCTCGCCTATGGGGGCACGAGCCGAGCTCGTGTGAATAAGTGCCGAGCCGAGCCGGCTTGGTCCATTGCCACCCCTACTTAAAATGAACAAATTTATAATCACACCACACCATTTCTTCCACCCTCCAAGCTTCCTCAATAGTGATTCGATCTCTTTTGTGTTTCTAAGAATTTCTTCCTTGCTTCTCAATTACATCCTTCATCGAACTCTCGAAATATACCAGAGGAGGTGGAGGATTATGCTCCGTTGAGTTTAAAACCCCAAAAGAAACTAATTTTATTTATTAATAAAAAACTTTGGTACAACTTTAAAAATAACTTTACTGCACTAACACAATTGGTTTTTGCTCCTACAATGATCCCACTCTCATCATATGGCGGTGGCAAGAAGGCAGCGAGTTTCTGGAGAATCCAGCGGTGGAATATATAAAAATTTGATATTGGTTTCTTCTAGCTTCTTCTTGACTTGGTTGGCTGCACAAGAGAAAATATAGAATATAGTATTTAAGCCAAGTTGGTGGTTATCTTCATGTTCAAGAGCATGTAATTGATAAAAAAATTTATAAGTTTCACCATCTGATTTTGAGGGGAAATATTATGTTTATGATTGTGGTGGGACAATAAATTAATTCATGTAATAAATAATTAAATATATTAAGAACTCCATTTATGTAATTTTACTTAAAACATTTAAGTAAATAAAAAAAATACTTAAAATTGTGGGGTAATTAACAAAATTTGTAATGGTAATATAATATAATTACCCTTTATTTATATAAATTTAATCTTTAACGCACCTTTTTACTTCAATATTTTTTTTTCCATTGACGTAGGAACTCGCAACTGCTACCCACTAGTACAGCCCCGACCACCCCGAAGGGGCGGATGCCCGATCACTGCAAGTGCTCACTAGGTAAACCTCGCTCCATGTGCAGTAGCCATCCATGTGCAGTAGCCCGCAAATCACACAAGAGAGGTAAACTGCACTAGGCAAGCCCGATGCGACGGGCTCGATCGAGAAAGTGTTGACAGATAATTTGAACTCGTAACTCTTGTGTACAGTTCGGATTTAGAAAATTCCAAAATCCTTTCTTTAGGACCAACAAAAATAATAAAAGGGGAAGGATAAGAAATAATAATAAAAAAAAAGGGACATTTTTCAAGGATCAGAAGATATATAGAAAATGAGAATCTAATTTGGAACTTTTTCACAAAAGTTGTCTTAACTTTTGTGCACTGAAATAATTACAATTTCACCTCTGCAATTGGCTTCTGCTTTATCAGAATTGATCTGTTTTCCACATTTGTAATTTTTGCATTTCTTTAAACAAACCAATGGATAAAGTTTGCTATTCCAATTGTTAAAAAAGGTAAAAATGCGTATATTAGAGAAAAAATGTAGTCATAAAAGTATTTAGGAATAAATGAGCAATAGTTTTATATCAAAAAAAAAAAAAATCATTATTCATTTTTTTCTACAACTATTTCCATACGGGCATGTTCAAGTCGAACTTTTAGTCCTTTAACGATTTCAGAAAAAAAAAAATGTTAAATTTTTACCAAAAAATAAATAAAAGAATCATGACATAGTTTTAAAATATATGATTAAGTATCCTACATTTCAACGATCAAATGATTTCTTTCAAACAAAACAAAACATAGTAAACCAACACATAAACACTAGACTTTTTGGCGACGATGGCGAGAAAACAATTGAATTCCCAACTTTTATTCATTCCTTGAATGGTGGAAGAAAATCTTTCACAAAAAGAATTTGATTAACCAAATGAAATAAATGTTAGAATCGCAATATTTTATTAGGCTGCTTGTAAAAAGGTTAAAGAGAGATAAAGTTCAACATGATTTTTAACTCTACAACTTATTGTAGCTCTTACATCTTGTATAAAGTGACCGACTTTTCATTTTAGTAGAAACACCGTCAGGATTTTCAGCTCTCTACATATGCTTAGTGGGAGGTTTGGATTCCTCGACTCTATCCAAGAATTTTTGTACATATGAGAAGAGGGCTCGAAGCGAGTTCTAAATGCAGAAACGTAAATAAGGAGATACTATCTCGATAAGACAAACTTAACAAAATTAAAGATAAAAAGGAAGATTTACTTCACGTTCAACCTTTCTTTACAAAAGATCGTAGCACTATAAGCAAATGGCTGGCTAAACTATTTAACCAAAAAAGAGATAAAAAATAATGGCTAAAATAACCAAGGAAAAAAAAAAAGTTGAATAGAGAAGTTCGATATACAGACAAACATATGAGCTCAAGGGTTCGTATACTCCTAAACGATTATGACATTGACTAAACACAGTTTGGAGTGAGCCTGTCGTCCTGATCCTAGGCATAGTGAATATAATAGTACTTTATTTATTTTTTTGACGTTGCAAATGTTTAAATTTGTGGGTCGAGACATCGAGTTGGAATGAGCATGACACTTATTGTTTGATATTTAATTTATGATAATGTCTAGATCGAGTTACTATTGTACTCTAGCGATTAAATGTACTAAAAGTAATTGTAGATAATTTGATAATTTTAAATGTATTAAAAGTAATTGTAGATATTTTGATAATTTGCTTAGCTTCAATGTGCATTTTAGTTATTTGTTTGCTTTGAAATTGAGTTTTTTATTTTTTTAATTTGCATGGGAAACATAAATTATTTGAATATGCGACAGTTTGGTAGGGATTAAAATTAAATTTTTAGAAAGATTTTAATTAAAGTTGATGAAATGTGTAGTTGAAAAGTTGTAAATCCTATGAAATATAATATTAGAATTAATTGATAAAGATATATGATAAAGAAAAGTTTTGTGCTTTGAAAACAATTTCGTAACAAAATTCTTTTAAAAAAAAAAAAATTGACAAAAAAATTATTGTACATGCACTTGTCCATTTCAACATGCTAATTATCGTTGAGATAAATCGACATGACTGGCCTATAGTGTAAACAAATTGCGCTATAGTCCAACCTAAAGTTTGAACCAAAATAATTTTTATTCTTGTACTTCATAAATTTGGACTAAATTTCTTTTTTACTTAATAATTTTTTTTGTTAAAAAAAAAATTAACCTACCCCAAAATCTAGTCCAATTTTAGTTAGTTGTAACAACTCAATCTTGTGTCCAAATTGTTAACGTACTGTTCGTTCTGAAAGAGTATGAGCTTAGTTTACCGTTCACTAATTTCTATCGCGTTTGAATCCTGATCAATCAACGAGTTTTTAAGATTTCTTTTCCAAATATGTCTACATAAAATTAAGTTTAATCATACAGACATGAAGTCTTGTTTCTTTCAAAGGTGTAAATTAACCAAACAATATTATAATTAGCTTATAATAATAAATCACATTCATGAAATGTCAACAAATTAGACAAAATTTCCTTTTAACTTCATAAAATTGGTTAGAAAAACTTAACCCAGACCAAAAGTCTAATCCAATTTTAATGTTAGTCCACAGTAAAATGCACTTCTAGTTCCGTCTCTATGTATCGATTAATGAGTTTTTAAGATATCTTGATAGAATATGTCAATCTAAACTTTATTCTAATCATACGTAGATAAAGTCGAAATTTAAATTAACCAAACAAGATTATAAGTAGTTCTCATAATACTTCCACATTCATAGAATGTCAAAGTTAAAATTCTTAAGGTCACATCTATATATGGGCTACTCTTGTCTGTTTCCATCAATATTCTCAAGTCTCTTTGTCTAATGAATATGCCATTAGACCCTTAAGCAGGAAACATCCCAATTCAGAGTTCAAAGGAGCTGTAGAAAACTTTAGTGCATGCACTTCTAAAGTACAAAGGGATATGAAGACACTTGCTCAATACAAAAACCAGTCTATTAGTGCATCATGTGGATGGATATTGCCAAATTTATACTCAAATTATTGAAATTTTTATATTCAATGTGTTATACATATATGTATGTCTAACATATTCTTCTTGGGATCAGTTGTAGAGATGCCACGAACCACATTTTATATGGCTTATCTTGGCCCATTGGCATGTTTGATGGACCAAGGCGGACGAGGAAGGACTTAAGGGACAAATATTTAATTATGTTAAATTTTTGGCCCGTGAGGGTTATAATGTTAAGAACAATGAAACCCACGTACACAAACATGACAACTTGGAATCTAGCGGCACTTTGACATCACTATGAGCCTGTTTGGCAGGATTTCTACTTTTTGTAGAAGAGTTACTTGAGAAACTTACTTTAAGCAAATTTTATCTAAAATCTTTTCTAGTGAAACAAGATACTTTCATAAAATTATTCAAACATGCTAAAAAATAATTTTATTTTCTCAAAGCAATTTTGACTTTTCAAAAATCTTGACAAATGGACCATGTACGTCTTAAGTAATACGAAGAAAATGCGGGTTGTAATTGAAGGACCATGTTCCATCAACTTCCTGGTGTTGTTTTCACACTATTGGATTGATTCAACTTTAGTTTGTTCATTTATGTTGCATCTTGGCCATAGTCCAAATGCTCGAATTAAAAGAAAAGAAAAAACACTACAAAGGGTTCAATGAATTTGCAAGTGCTTGAAAGTGAACACTCGAGAACTTGTCTCTAAATTCCTTAAATATTACTTAGTTCAATGCATTTGACAAGGATTTTGAACCGAATCAAGAAGCATTGATTAGAGACAATTTACTTTTAAAGAAGAAATGAATGAAAAATGCAATAAATTTAATTGATACACAAAATTGTTGGGAAAAAAAAAAAATAAATTCAAGCTTGTTGGGTTGCTTTTAAGTTTCAAATATGGAATTCTATAGTTTACGAAATTTTATATAAAAAGGTGAAAAAAGCCCCAAGTTTCGAAAAATGCGATGGACCTATATGCTTATGTTATAAATGAGCCATGCCACGTTCATATGACAATAGATCTTGAAATCATTAGAAAAAGCTTTAAATAGTTTTGATTTTGCTTTAAATTTTAGCCTTCAATTTTCATTTTTCTCTTAATTTGCAAAACTGCAAGTAAAGGTGTTGGCATAGGAGCTCCCAATCCATGTTCCTAAATGTCAAGATCGAGAGAGAGAGAGAGAGAGGGAGGAATAATACATATGTCAATTCAACAGTAAAAGGGTACTGAATGACATTCTTCAAGAGAGAGAGAGGAATAATACATACGTCAATTCAACAGTGAGAGGGTACTGAACGCCATTCTTCAAGAGCACTAGAAATTTTCTCAGAGTTGGAGAACTTGAGATTGAATTTTGTGGTGAATAAGGAATCTGGTTATTTGATAAATATGGTAACGGAATCAATCGATCACAATATTTGGGTAATAAAGTTGCCATTGTTGTCTAGCAAGAGATTATGAAGATAAGATTAATGTTTGGAATTAATTGTAAAATATCGTAGCAAGCGATTATGAAGCATACGCCTACGTTATTCACCCTCTCCATAAAATGTTCTACTGTCAACTTAAATACGTGACCTCTAACTTTGATAAAAACTTTTAAGAATTAAAAAATTTGCAACAGCATTCTCAATATGGATTGCAAGTTCCATTTATTATGAGCGCAATTCCATCTTGTCCGTCAGAACTTTGTGACAAGTCTTATATTCTTCGCCAATTGAGTTCTTTATTTTGAGCTTAAATACTCAATTTTCATGAATTGTGTCTAATTTCTGTTGCTAATTTCCCCTTCTATCAGCATATTGAACATTACCAAGATCGTTTGTTGCACGTGGGATTTGACAAGGACAAATATAGTGATTGTTTTCTCGTTGTCATTACCAAGATCCTCCAATAAAACGAGGCAATCATTGATTAGTGGTCTTTAATTGAATCTATTACTTTTTCACGTGGTTTACCGTATCATGTCTTCCTCACTCATTGATTGTAAAGCCGTGTTTAACATTTTTATTATTCTTATTCATGTGCTCCTTTATAACAATTTTTGTTGATGTGAAATAATTTATGAAACTAAATAAAAATATTTTTACTTGTTCGGTAATTTTGCATTCGCATGTCTCGTTTTCTCGTCATTTGTATTGAGGAACAAACATATGGTATTATTTCTAAATGTTTTTATATTATCGTGTAAATCGTTCTTACGTAGTGCGGTAAATTGAGGTGAACATAATTATAACTGTATATAAACAATAAGGACTTCATCGGAGATAAGATCTGGCAGATGGTGGAGGAACGGAGGTGGTGGAGGAGGAGATGAAGGTGGTGGTGGAAGATTTTCATAATTTAGGGTGGGCATTTGTGATGCCGGTGTCATTTCTTATTGACCAACAAAGTGCGTTTTATAGCGGTTAATTACACCATCTCACGTTGAAAAATGAGCTGGCGTTGGACTATAATTTGAACCAATTTCAGCCTAATTTGATCTTTCTAAATATTCAATTATAAATTATTTCTAAACCATTTTCTTTCCAAATTCTGTTAAAATGTAATTTTCATATTGTTTTTGAGTTTTACTCCTAAAAATTATTGCTCAAATTTTTTGAGTTTTTAGCGTTCGAAATCATCGGGTTAAGAAAACTATATTCAAAATGTGGTTATCCCAACAAGGACTTGTTTGGCATAGATTTACTTATTTATTTATTTATTATTTTAACTATACATCCTACAAAATCCACAATTTTTTTTTCAATTTTCGATCGCACATTCTCAAACAATCATTTTTCAATTGAAAAATTTGTGTCGAACAAACTTTTAATGTTGTATTGTATTAATTTGGAAAGAGATTAAAAGACATATATCCAATTGTCATGTTTTCAAAGTTAAACGAGATTCGAGAGCTGCAAACCCCGCTTAATATTTTGTTTTTCTTTAGTTGATATCCAGAAAATACTGGAAAATATTGAGGAGGCTTAAAAGGGCCCAATACTCCACAGACTCGCAAAGAAGGTCCATAATCCTGTAAAAGCCCAACTAAACTCGCACCAGTCAAGTCCACTTTCACTAAAAATAGCCCACTAAATGGACTAACTGCCGAGGAGAAAAGGTCACGTAGTTTCCAACAACGAAACACTTGTTAAAGCCGCACATTCTCCATCGTGTTTTGCGAAGGTATGCAACTCACCAGCCCTTCAGCGTTATTGTCATCACTCTAGTGGTCGCACAACATCACCTTCTATCAAAAGCATTTTCAACCGAACAAACTTATGTATACAGAAAAATAGGTACAAAGCATTCAAATAATTGACAAACGAAGGTTGCCATGATTTTCGAACCTTGGCTTGGATGCACTCTAGGCAGGAAGTATTAAATAAGCAAATTACATTGTCAATCCCTAAAAATTAACACGTTAATATTTGGGATTCAAGGATAATCTCAATTCTTATGAATCAATCTCCACGAGAAATCTCAATTGTACAAGGAAATAAAATCATGGAAGGAAACTTACCATAACTCAGTACTGAGTCACGTGAATCAATGAGAACACAACATGTACTAGGGTTGCATGTCTAAAACTTGCTCAACGTGGATTTCTCTATAACTATTCATGCACATGTAAAATAAAGTCACATTTTCTAAACTCTAGTCAAATCTCTCCTTGTTTGTCTCTCCTATACCCAATTCTCATTTACTTTGTACCGATGGTTGCTTACCATCGTGGTGTCAATGATCGTCTGCCTTTTTCCTTGGCCGGATGATATTAGTGTCTAATCATTTGTGTTTTGAGTAGGCATGTAATATACAAGTAAGCGGAGACGTGACATAAGATCTTTTTACAATAGTGTGTTAAAGATTTTTTTATGTCAAGGTGACCAATTGATAATGCTCGACTCTTTCTTACATGCTCATCATTTTATATCATTCTCTCTCGACTTACATTGACAGGGACAACCGGAACATTCTTTACCACTTCTCTACTAGTCATGTACACATGTTGTAAATTTTCGGAAATTGATCAGGTCAACTAAATTAATTGACTTCTGTCAGCAAAAATTAATGGGATGTGTAGAAATAACTTCTTCAATGACCCAAGTTTTGGGTATGTATTAATTTGTCATTAATGTTGTTTCAACTTGTATCTTTTTTTATACCCAACTAGTTCTGGTTATAACTTGGGTTTCATGGTTGTTTAAATATTCACAGGGAAGATTGCTTTATCTTTTAAGAAATTCAAATTGACTGAATCCTGTTTTCGAATGTTTGATTGACCCTGCAGTTACATTTTAAATACTTAGCGAGTCTAGACTCTAGAAGACACATATATTTACATTCAAATTGACTGTTACAAAAAAAAATATATATATATAAGCACCATACGAAGAAAGTAATTATTTACTGTGGCTCCGTTGATTCTCGTTATTTTAAAATTCATTTTTCTTCAAACTCATTTTTAACCGCATATTTTCAAAATAAAATGTTTTGCATATAAACAAAATAAAAAATCATACTTTTTAACTAAACATTATTCAACAATGAATTATTACAAAACTTATTTTAATAAAATAATGGACTTCAAACAATGGTTATATTGTTTCAAAACTGCTACATGTACTTTAAATTTGACATTCATAATGTGTCAAAATCATGGCCATCGATTTGAATAACATTTTGACACATCAAAGGATGTCAAATTAATTAAACAAAATGAATGTACTACTAGTTTAATTCATATTATTCATACTCCATCCGACAAAATCTATGAATCAATTAGAAATGGTCAAATTTTATTTTCAATTGTATATACCATCTATTTATATATTTAAACACTTTTAAAACTAATATAGGGTGTGGTCATCATGTTGTCCAAAAATCATAGCTCATGACATAAATGCAATTAATCGTATATCACTCAGAATTAAGATTAGGAACCCACCCCAAGCCCACACCCTTGGACCTACCCTATTTTCAAGCATGTTTTTTGTGTTATTGACCCATTACAAGGGAATGCTCCAGCATTGGCTCGAATACATGATCCCAAGTTCAATTACCAACTTGATGTAGGGTATCGCTATCATTTTATCCAAAAGTAGTTGAGGCACAAATGTAGTTCACCCCATATCACTATAAAATCCGAAAATCCATCACAACACCCCCCCCCTCCCCCACCCCCCATTGGGTCTACCCATTTCTAACATGTTTATGCATTATTCACTCACTCCATGTATTCGCTCTAGAATTGACTCGAACACAATACCTCAACTCTGGTACCAACCTAATGTAGGGTAATGTCACCACTTTATTTAAGAGTAGCACATGGTACAAATGCACCACACCCTGTATGATATATCATCTAGAATCAAGCTTGAAAATTCACTCCAAGCTTAGTTTGTCGAGTCCACCCCCATTTTAAGCATGTTCCTGCATAAAAAGTATGGTTTTGTATAAAATTATTTTTTCCAATAGGCTAAAGGAGGAATCAACAAATTTCAGCAAGCACTCAATTTTTGGGTAGTTGAAAGTGCTATGTGAACATACTTTTTTAAGTCATGGAACTTTCTTCTATGGCGGCAGGCCCTGTGTCATTTTAAAAGTAGACAAGTCCTTTAGAACTGTTATTTTGTGAAGCCAAACAAAAACAAAGATGAGGAATTATTCCAGCTTAGGTAGCAATCGTTTTTTGACTAAGCTAAAAATTAGAAGAATAAACGTGTCAATCTTCCAACATCCTAGAACTTTTTCAAAAATTGAAACCACGCCGTTTTCAATATTAAGGACTGCAAATCAAATCGCTAGCTGGTTCTGGTCAATGTGACAAAATCATTGCGTATTTTTCAGCGTAATTATTATTAATGTCATTCTGATTACTTATTACGCAATCTTTTGGCTTCATTGTGGTTCCTTAACATTTACGTCCCCTTCCCGTCTTCTTTTTTGTCCTACTTTTCTCCTCTCCTTAATACGACCCTTTTTTTTCGTCGTTCATTTTTTTTTTTTAAATAGAAGTATTGGTTGTTGACCCAACATATAATTTATTTATTAATAATGTTGCCTATTAAATTTGATTTGTTTTGATGCTCGTTAAGCTATCGCATTGAAGATAATATCATATTGAGAAAACTATATACATTCAATCTTTATAGTAATAAGCTTGCTTGTGCAAATACAAATTTTGAAGATATAAAGTATTGAAAGCAAAGAATGTGTTCATGAATATACAAAATATTTGAAACTCAACGATGACAACTAACCACACGGAATCATGTTCATCATGGTTTATCCGACCATATGAGCGGTGAAATAATGACACAAAATTGTAATTTGCAACTCTTTACGATATCATGGTCCCTGTGAATGTGAGGTCGAAGGCTCAAATGACAAATAACTCCCTGAATCAATGGTCCCAAAAAACAAATCCGACAAACGATGTCCAACGTCCTCAGGGGCAAATCTAACCACAGCTGATGAATTTCTCTCTCGTCGCATTGCTGCACTATGAGCATTGTAAAACGCTTGATAACCCTGAAATATTTTTCTGGCTAATCTCACTTTTATATCATTTCGGAGCTTGCTATCAAGCACAACACACAAAGATTGCTTCCGGTACACCTGGTCAAATAATGAATTAAATTTCTTGAAAATTTCCTTCACGTGTTCCATTGTACTCACAGTCGTTGGATCCTCCGGCAGAGCGTTGGTAACGGGGCTCCATCCCAGCCGTTCATAGGTCGCTGCAAATTGTTGGACCTTTGCATCGTGTTTCGACAGCCACTCGTCGCCGAGGAGGTATTTCAGATTTGAAGTTCGGACCTTTACGACGATGTGTTGAAGATTGTTGGCTAGAAAGAGGTAAGAAAGTGAAACGTCTTTGTAATACTTCGCTTTGACGTCGAGTCTGCAAAGGAGAACCAAAATAATCCATGCCATGTGTCGAGTAATTGGTGGTGCTGGAGATTCGTCGGAATCGGTAAATCCGAAGTATGATTCCGGCACTGAAATATTCGACGGCGGTGGTTGATCAGCGAGGATATCGGAGAGAATATTGCTATAATCAGAAAGATTTGTTAAATAATTCATCACTTCGATCGTGAGATTATGAATCCCGGCACCGGCAACTGGAGATTTAGAAGAATCCTTGAGGATAGCCGATTCAAAGACTTTTAACGCTGTCTGTGTATACTCGCCGAGCCCGACGAGTGACGTCAGCGCCTGAGATTTGATGCTGGATGATGAATCGAAGGAGAATATAGAATCAATCTCCGGCCATTGATCGGAGATGCCGGTGTACATGTCCAGCATACGGAAAACTTTCTCCGGCAATTTTTTGCTGTTTTTGGCCACATTTTCTGGAAATCCGAACAAAATCATGGCTCCTTCTTTGGTAATTTCGTTAAAACACGACTCTCTGATCGAATCTGAAGAAGCAAACACATGATCACAGAGGATTCTTTCTCCATTGAATAGAGTCTTCACTGCAGTTCTCACTGCATTGAGCCAATGATTGATTCTCAATTCCAGAGCACTCCAATCCATTTTATGAACCTGCGAAGCACTTAGTTTTACCACGCCAAGCTTGAAAATACCTTCATCAACTATCGATTTTCGAATAATTGTGTATATTTTCAAACACTCTTTGGCATATCCACAAGAAATCATACAATCGGCAATTAAGTTTAAATCTGCCATTGCAATACTCGAGGCGTCTTCTACTTCTGTTATTGACTCGTTCGCATTCCGGATATCATCATCATCGTCCTCATCATAAAAATCTGATACGCTCGAATGAATCGAGGTAATCGAGGACCGTGTGGAAACCGATTCATGATCCAAATGAGCTCGATTCATGGACAATATCTGATAAAACTCCTTCTGGAGTCTTTTCATGGCAATCTGCATCAAATTTTGCGCACGGACTAATTTTTCTGAATTAGAGTTTCCCGTGATGAAAAGTTTCATAGCCTTTTGTAGATTTCTTACCCACTTAACGAAATCTATTGCTTCCTTGCGATTATCGTAAAATAAAGAAGTAACCTTGGCAAAAGTGGATGATTCTGGGTTCCATTTCATGATTATAGGCTCAGCCATTTCCAGAGTTCGATTCATCACCGACTCGGAAAAACTCGGCCTAGACGGCGAGAATCCAAATCGCGATGGCGATGGCGAAGGAGAAGAAGTAGTAGTAGATACTTTCGGTGAAAATAACAAACTCCTCATCCCTTTTCTCGGCATTTCTGGTAAAATATGGTGAATTTAAGAAGAGTTAGAGGTTGGCTTTTTCTTTGGCTGTGGGGTTTCAATATAGTGAAAGAAATTAATGCAGTTTTCGTGAGTGTTAATGGTATATATAGAGAGAAGATGGAGGGGTAAGGCCGGAGTTGAAGTTTAGCTTTAGAGGTTGAGTTGTCGGACTTTTGAGAGTTATCAAAATAGGAACAAGGAATCTACGTATGTGTTGACGTTGCATAGTCATATGTGGCAAATGTTTTACATCATCATCACTAACGAATTTACGAGTATGTTCCTTAAGGCTTTCTTGGAAAATTACGTCTTTTTTTTTTTTAATAAATTCTTTAAAATTCTATTTTAATCAATTAATTTCGCACGTATACTTAAAACATCTACACACTTTTTAACCATAATTCATAAAAAAAAAAATTATTTTTACAAAATCCATTCTTAAAAATGCTAAATCAAATGTCCATCTCATTTCGTCCATGTTTGACAATTATTAAAATGAGATTTTTTTTATTTTTATTTTTATTTTTTGACAAAATGAGTTTAGACTATTGAATTTTTGAAGAAAGCGTAATTAAAAATAGAAAAAGATTTTGTGGTTACGTACAGAATATTTTATTATAAAAATGTGCAGTTCAAATGAGTTTGACAAAAAAATAATTTTATCTTAATAAAATGTTATTTAACACCTGTTATGCCCGTCTAGGTGGTGTATTGTGATAAGCTCAGTGAAATGAATTAAATGATTTGTTTAATTGTAATTATCATTTAATATCACCTTAGTGCCATTTAGATTGATATTATAACTTTTAACATAAGTGGAATTACATAGCATTATTTTTTATTTAATGATTGTTAAATAAAAGCTTAATTTTGTTTTATTTTAATTACGCACATGTTTGGCTCTCATTTTCGATTACATATTTCATGAAATTAAAAATTTTATTAAAAATTTTTTAATTACATATTTTATAATTTTTTATTAAAATCTACTAAAATTTTGATTTTTAACTACAGTCGATGCGAAGCGGGAACAAATTCTTTGACCTTTTTTTAAATTTCTCCGTGTCTGCCGACTGCCATGGAGGGAGAGCCTATCAATTCCACTTTTCATTCTTTCTTCCTAAATACAATTATTTTTTTCTCTTGTGTTTCCACTTTCCACTTTAAATTCTCGAAACTCTGAAATTTCTCCCTTAATAATTCCATTCGCATACACCCTGTAGGTCCAACGGTCAAAACCATATGCTGTGTATACATCATAACACCAACTTAAAGAAATTTGAAAAGATTAATACTATTTTATGGATCTTTATTGGAATTTTGAGTGATGGAATTTCCCGGTTCGAATCCTTTCTCGTTCATTCTACACCCCTTCATATAGATTGACGAACTCGAAAGTAATGTTCTGATTATTTCTAGTTATAATGTTCTGACTTAGAGTTCTAGGTCATCGCTTTTTAAAAGAATCTAATTGGCTCGTGAGATTGTCTATGATGTTATCACGAGAACTAGGCCGTGGGGCATTTCTCTAGACAATCATGTCATTTTTCTATTTGGTTGGTTCAGATGGTATACCGTCAAGGAGGATTACTCCCTCTTTCATGTCATTAATAATATTTCTATATCAATTCATTCCGACCTCCATCAACATGATCTTGGGTCTATGAAAGCTTTTTGTTCAAGTAAATGAGAACCTTCAACTGATTCAATGTCAATTTTAGATTGGCAATGACAGTACACGTAATTTTACTCAATATAATTAATTAAGTCTATGAATATAGTTGCATTTTTCTTGGTCTTTTTTCCTCAATATAATTAAATCAGGCGTGACGTAGCTTTCAAATATGTAACCGTGTGAGTTCAACTTTAACACCTGCCTTTTTTGACTTCCCATACTAATGATAACGATTTTATGTCAATTTTAATCACTTTACTCGTAAATTAACAACTCATAACCAATTATCATGTTTGCTCTTACGTCACCTTATAATTTCTAGGTTTTCGTTTTAATTAAAATTTAATTCTTTTAAATATATGTGTTGGATTGTTTTTAAAGAAACAGAGAATTGAAGGGTTACGCAAAAATACTAGTTTATAATAAATATGTAATATACTAAAATGGCTGAAATAATGTATGTTAATAGCGGAAGGTAATACCAATTAAGAATAGCTATTTTTGTTATGTGAACATTGCATGACAAGTCAGCCAAAATTAACGTAAGTATTTACTATGAAAAATGGCTATCAAATACGATAAAACGAAAAATGTCATTTCAAGACTCAATTGTTGTCCCGTTTTGGACTTTGAATTGAGAAGATCGTGTCAAAATTACTTTCCGAATAGAAGTTGATTTCAACAGGCAATCAGTTTTTCCTTATCAGATCAACATGTGCGATCGCACAAGCTTTTTGGGTGTGATCGCACAGTTAGCCAGTTTTGCTTTCTTTTTAAGTTTTAAGTCCTTGCTATCGCCCATGACCTTGAGATCGTAAGCTCAATGGTTAACCCTTGTTGCATTTTGGTCCCTAACTTTCTTCTCCTATTCAGTTCGGGTCTTTTCTATGTGCAATTTCGATTTATAATTTAATCTTCCAAATTCCACAATCATTCGTAATTGATTCAATGCAAATTCTAAAAGCTTATAATTTAGTTCGCGAACTTTTCAATTGTTGAATTTAATTCTCGAAGCTTTTGAATTCTTTCCAATTGATTACATGCAATCTTGATAATCTTCAATTTACTTCGAATCAATCTCAATTAAGCTCAAAACATCATTTTCACGCCAATTGAATCCATTATGAAATCTATAATTAATATATTCTACACAAAAATATATAAAAATCCGTATAAAATTAATTTGCGAACTTGCTCATAGAGTTATAGCGTATAACTAAAACCAAATTCTTTTCTAAATTAATAGTAGGAAAAGCTCGATCAACATTTGATTGCTCGAGTTATCATATAAATTTATTGTCAAAAATAATTAAGAAGCAAAAGAAGAAAAATTCAGTACAAAACCCTTGCTCTAACGTGGAGGCGTTAAGCCCAGTGAATTTTTCTAACTAAATGTGCTCATGAGAAAAGGAAAAATCGAACACTGTCGATTTAGGTCATGCACGTTTCTATAGCTAACTATATTCGGTGTACACATTAGGACAAACCTTTCTGATTCCAATTTCTAAAATATAAACTGTTCACATCTGGCCTTCTTTGTATATTCTTTGAAAAGAACAATAATAATAAATATTTTTACCCAATGCTCTTAAATTTGAAGGAAAGGGACCACTAACTTCTCGTAAAAAGACATTATTATCTTTAATCTAAATGCATGCTTCGGAGTAGGCTAGATGGAATGAAGGGTTTAGCACCCCAAATGGGGTTCTAGGAAAATTTCCACGAATTCTTCTTTGCAAGAAACATTCATTTACTTTTATAAAAATTTATAAAAAAAAAAAAGAGATTTTAATTTACATAAACACGAGCATTAAATATTGAAATTTTGGTCTATATGTAACTTATTTGGCAGTGCTTTTGCTTTTACTCATATTTCTTGTAGAAAAGTTTTCAGAAGAAATTACATTAGGTCAGCTTCTTTTAGATAATCTTTTATCTAGACAAAGTACTTTAAAAAAATTATTTAAACATATTCAAAAATAAATTCTTAATTTTAGAATTATAAGAAATGAATTTGTTTATGGTTTGAGGTTTAAAAGGGGGTAGAGAGATTCATTTTGTGATGTTAGTTTTTGTGGGCCATGTGTTAAAAGAAACTTTGGGCCTCGTTTGTCTACCATTTTCCAAAAAGTTTTCTTTTTTTTAAGTCGTTTTCAAGCCCACATCCTCACAATAAAATATTTTATGCGTAAATTTAAATTTTTTTTCTTTCTTTTTTATTACACATTCTCCAAATGAGGGGGTGTGAAAAGAAAAAAAATTCCAGATTAATAATCTACGACACCGTGTATGTACTTTAAATGATATTCAATGGAATTTTAGCATTATTGTACGTGAATTTAGGATTGATATACAACACCGTACGCGTACACACTTTAACTTGGCTGATTCTGTTGAAATAATGCCTTTTCGACGTTGACTATTAGTTGCAAGAAAATGACTCAATGACACTGTGTAAAATCTTTTAGATATGTTTAGGTCATTTTGTACGACTTTTAAAGTAATATATGAGAGAAATTGAATGTTAATACGGTATAAATTAATTTTAAAAAGAATTATCGACACATAACAATAATTGGATGTTGCTATTAATTTTTTTTTTTTTAAAGTAGTATGATGATGATTGGTGCCATTTCTTCTACGATGATCATTCGTCGCCAATTAAAACCATTGACTATGTACTATATTGTTATAAATGGTATCATAAGCATCAGTGATACATGTTGGTGTCGATTTATCAATTAAGTTTACTATTGCAGTTTGTTCGATAAAAGAGTGCAGATGGAATAAACATATAATTTCTTCTTTAGTTATAAACCCAATTAATTAATGTTATAAAGTAAAATACTATGTAATATTGATCGATAATTCGTAATATCGACCACTTTTATTTAGGTTTACTTAATTTCTCTATTTTTAAGGATTTACTACGTTTTTACATTTTCAATAAGTTGAAAAGAGGATTCAATTCTTTCTCAAGTTCAAAAATGTGCATGAAACTTTCACCATATTTGACTCCTAAGTGATAGAGGGACGAACTAAATATAAAAAAGGAAACAAATTGAATTGAAAAATTAAGTTGTAACAAACTTCAAGATACTAAAACTAATATTTATGTTTATTTTTCATTGCTTTCTTGAAAGAAGACAAGAAAATGAGTATACATATCAATTTTAGTTTCACTAAGTAATTTAGTTGTCTTTATTAAAAACATGGGTTATTAGTACAAAATGTCCCTTACATAAGGATTTTATTGTGCAAGACGTCTCAACGTTATATTGTTTTTGCATTTTCACTTTTATTTCAATATTTCATTGCGGAAATCATCATTTTCATTATTTTCCATCCAATTTTTTAATAAAAAACTGTGAAATGACGAATATATTCTCCTATTTAAATAAAATAAAAAGAAAAATAAGGAATTAATCACACTCTCAAGTTTTTATAAAAAATGCAAATGAGTAACAAATAAATTATTTAAAAATTAGAAATAAAAAAAATCCCTTTTCTTTCTCATGCATCCTTCTCCACCACCACGTCTTAGAGTAAACAATTAAACAAATACAACAACAAACTATGCATCTTTCAAATTTTAAGGCAAACTCATATCCCATTAATTTTCCACTTCTATATGATTAACAATGAGATATCTTTCTTCTCAACTGGCAATGTTTTCATCTTTTTGTTTCAGTACAATCTCATTCTTATAAATTGTTGGGAATTTTACACCGATTATACGTGCATATATATCCTTAAAACATATTACAAAATGTGCATACATATTATTCATCATATCTTATATATAAGCATGAAATTGAATATAGAATCGACTTAAGAAACAGAGTATATGAATTCGTGCCTTTCGTTTATTCTATGAAAGCTATTTCATTCTTCAATTTAAAACCTTTCATATAACAATAAGAAAGTTAGTATTTCTGAAATCAAATACAGTATAAAGAAATCAAAAAGAAGAAAGAGGAGATGCAAGTGTAAGATTGGTCGAGGCAAGTGAAACACTATTTCCTTAAGATGAATTTGCCCTGTATCGATGCTAACGATTTTTCGGCAATCATCTCCCAAAATACAGCGACCACGTCTAACCTTCGGAGCACTCCAATTTAGACCAACGAACTCGAACACAGTTTCCTCTTTACCATAATCATGACTTTGATGCAAAAAGGAATCATTTCTATAAAGTATTTTTTAAGCAAAACCAAAGTGTAAATATTGAATTGAATGAAAAATAAACGTCCAGGGGTCCTTTATATAGAAGATGAAGGGGGTGTGAGGAGAGATACGCCTCAAAATTCAGCATTTTTCATGAAGGGGCGCAACCCATTCCGCTACTCGCCTACAGCCTATGTAGTGCTCAAGCGGCACAATACAGTGAGTTATCGTTCGCTTGGCATTGGCATGCAGCTTGAGCGGTAGCCTCACATGCTAAATTTCGATTTTTCCTTCAAACTTGAACTACAATTTCTCATTCATCTGGAATTCATTTTTATATACCAAATATACTACGATAATCTATTCGACGAGTAGAAAAAGTTAATTTATTTGTTTTCGTAATTTGACTGTCGGATCAAGTCCAAATATTTGATCTAAGTTGACACAAAATTACTTTTCAAGATTATACTTGATCAAAACTTCAATTCTTAAACCAAATTCCAACAATCCCCCCACATGAATGAAAATTATACATATGCAAATGATAATGCAAACACTAGTAGAGAGAAAGCGAAAAAACATTGCATCTAGAGAGGTAGTTTTTAACCTTGAACATTCCTTAATAAAATACTATAGAATTTACTTGGCTAATTGGTGAACGCGATGTCTAAACCATTCAATCGTTGGTGTAAATCAAGATAATAGTACTCACACAATATCTTTCCTAAACCGTTCATGTATCTTAAGATATGTTTATTTTAGCCATGAAACATTCTTGAGTTTCATAAGTGGTTAGAGAATTTTAGCCTCGAACAATTCTCATCGAAACGGCCCCACTTCACATTTACATAAATGACCTCCTAATAATAGTATGCTGTTCTACTCTGCCCGATATAATCAAGATATGAGAATCATTAAAAGCGTATCTTAATCTTTTAACATTCTATAAAAAGCACTTTGATTATCATATGAATGAATCATGGAATCTTTGTAATTTAGTTGTACCTTTGAACCAAGATCTTGAGATCTCCAATCAACAAGGTATGGTTACCATTACAAAGACTCTAACGTAGTAGGCTTAATCTCTTTCTCTTTGATATGTATTATACTTGATCTCTTGGAAAACTATATAAAATGGATGCACAAGTTTACACCAGTGAGATCAACTGTTTGTGGTATTTGTGTCCACTACATATATGTATAGATTTACAATTATATGTGACTTAGTATCTCATCAAATATAGCTAGCCAACGATCGATTTATTTAATAGATACAAATTTCACAAACTAAGAAATTCTCTTATGAAGCTACATGCTTCTAACTATCTTTATCTAATGCTTTATCAATTTCCAACATACGGTTGGATGATTTCTATCAAATCATTACACTAGTCAATCGCTTTTATTAGTGTATGTCATACATGGATATTCAATTTCATTTCAATTTTACGAATTTTTTTTTCAAATATTACAATTGTTCTTGCATATCCAAACAAACGCCATAATCGGTTTTCATCTTATTTTATCCACTTTAGACTTAGTGCACATCACGTTGTAAGCCATCCCTAAACTTTTAAAATAGTATAAGGGCTTTCTACCTTTTCACTTCATAGACATTCTTTTATGATTTATAAAGTATAGAGAATTTAACATTTAGAATAAGTTACACCACCAATTCTTTAATTAGGAATACATATGCAATCTAGTAACTTTTCATACAAGTTTGCAAGGATTAATGTTTAACCCCCACCCCCACCCCACTTATTGGGTTATACTTGAAGTTAGAGTCCATAAACTCTTTCAAAATCCATTTCATCTATCATATACATAATGCTATGCAAAAGTATAATTTAGTGATTGTCAATTCATACTTTTGTACATGATTCAAACTCTCTTTAATTTTGATCACACAATTTAAATCAAGGTTATTACATGAACCAACAATGCTTTCAAAGCATAGATCAACAAAATTGGTTCGATGATTGAAGTCAATAAGTTGTATTAATTGCACATAACTATACATATTTTAGTGTAGTATAGTACAACAATGAAGAGGGCTAAGCCTCTTGAATCAAAAGAATTGCAACTTCTCCAAACATATGTAACTAATCAAATTTGTGCTATTTCTTAAGATAGTATTATTTCGTGACAATAATAAGGTATCTATTCACCTTATTCACCGTATTGAATGAATAGATCAAACATAAGTTGGAAAGTTGTGTCTCAACAGAACAATCTACAGAAGGACACACCTCTTGAAATTAATCTATAAAAAGAGACACACCCGTTGAAAAATAAACATACCAAAAGTCATAATCTTTCATATGAAAAGACACATTTTCATCTAAAGTGATCCTAGAATATTCCACAATTTTCCAACAATTCCATGTAATTAAATGGCTTAATTCTCATTACCAAATAATGATTTTCACTTAAATAATTAATTAAAATATGATAGAACCAAATTTTCAATACAAAATTTCGACAAAAGGAATAATGAAAGTTCGTATACTTTCAATACAAAAATTGGCATCTCAATTGTGTTTATTTTTGTTGCGAAACCAGAAATCCAAAGTAACGTATTTACTTATTCCAAACCTTTATACATCCATTTATAAGTTTATTCCATTTAAAGTCAACAATAATATGATTAGGAACGTCAATGTCTCATGGAAGTCCATTTACTTTCTTATTTAGAGATATTGCAATCTCATTTAATATTGTCATTGATCTCATTTTAGAGAAGTGCTATTTGTACATAATTTTGTACAAAATGGATGACAAAAATGTCAAGTGGTGGCCCTCAATTGGGGGGCACCTGTGGCGGCAGGCGTCCCCCTAATAGGGGGTCGCCACTGGGCATTTTTTGTCAAAAGTTTTGTACAAATAGAATTATTGCACATTTTAATTGGGCATCTAGCTATGACCGTATTCATCATAAGCAATAATGGGGTGAAATTCTACCCCCACAACTTTAGGGTACATTAATAATGTAGTTTAATAACTTATCTTTCTTCGTTCAATAAATCTTATAGATTTTAGGTAAACACGAACATGATAGACCAATATGTTAAAACAAACAATACCACCATAATTTTTGGCAACAATATAAGCAATCACTAATGCTTTATTGTCTATCAATGAAAATTAGGCCTCTTGATCGATCGACCAAAACCAAATGGTAAAGCCATTAATTTGACGTGAACCTTGAACTATTCCAATTAGTTCGATAAACCGTTTCAAGTATTGAATTTGATCATTATTCATCTCAATAATCAATTCGCATATGTGCGCGAATAATAATTCAGTATTAATTCGAACTATCTTTGAAAATAATTGGCCTCCATTCGGCAATCCACATCTAATTCAGTATTAATTAATTTCAAAAATCAAGTATATTAAAATATACACCACCCCACCCGCACCACTTTTTTTACTCACGCAGGAACCATTCGTCTCATTCATCACCACCGCCACGTCTATGTGCACCATGGCCAGAACATGATGTCCGTTCGTGGCAGCAACGGCGGTGGAAGATGGGAACATGAGCTTCGTCAGAGATCTAATGGTGGTGGCGCTCGCGTGATGAATAGAAATTGCTTTAGATTCTACTTAGATAATTTTGTGAAAATGTTATATCTGATTAAAAGAACTTTTAGAGAAATTTGATCTAAAAGTCTTTTACAGACATGAATAAAAATAAAAATTCTATCAAACGGGCCCATAACATATAGATTTTGCCATTTGTACATATAAAATATACATAATAAATTATATAGTACGATGTTGAGGAAAAAAATTGGTTGGAAAATTTGATTGTGTTTTAAATTAACAAATGATAAAATGCATTGTAATATTATGTAATCAATTATTTAAATGTTGATGCATATGTAGTGAGATCCATAAAATATAGAATGATTTTGGGGTATATTTTGGGATTTACATGAGAGTAGAGAAATTCATTCTGTGATGTTAGTGTATGCGGGCCACGTGTGAAATAAACTTTCACGTGAAAAAGAAAAAGTCCCAAATTGCAATGAAACTTTGGCATCATAGCACTTGAATTTAGGTTCGATACTCCTCAGAGCCGTACGCGTACGGACTTTAGCTTTGCAGCAATATTGTTGCTGATTAAGTTGAATATTATTTCAAAGAAATTGACACGGTGAAATCTTTGGGATTTGTTTAGGTCATTTTGTACAACTTTTAAAGTAATATGTAGCCACTATTTGGTACACATTAAAATTTTTATTTTCATTATTCTGCTCATTTTTAATCACACATTCTTCAATAAAATAATATTTTACATCATATCAATAATTTTTCCTTCTTTTTCAACCTCACATTCTCCATCAATCTACTATTTCAAAATATATTCTTCCGAAATAATGTAATTCAAACACACCCGTAATATAATTTGAATTGTTAATACGATATAAATAAATATAGAAAAGGATTGTAATATTTTAAATAGTAACAGGTAACAATATTTGGACGTTATTAAATCCAACTAATTAATAATAAGCAAGCAAATTAATACCTAATATTGATAACGTTTCTCTCCCTCGAGAAGAAATAATCATTGTATGGCCCCCATTTTTAAAATTCACATTTTTCTTGAACTCATTTTAACTGTATATTTTATAGAATTCACAATTTTATCAACTTTTCAATTATATCTTTTTATCGATTTTTATTAATTTTTTTTAAATATAATTTTTAATAAAACCAAAGGGACATGATGTAATGCCATGTTCTTACTTCTTATCATGTTGCGTGGGCTATGACTATTTTAGTAGGCTATACAGCTGTTGATAAGTAGATTATTAGTTTTTGACTTTATATAAAAGTATATATTTTGATGGCTTATCGTGTCAAAGGTTCATCCAAGTTGATTAGCGGTTGAAAATTGTTTGGAATAAAATAGAGAAATGTGTCCAGTTGCAAATAATAATAAGTTAATAACAGCAAATTAATTCTTATTTCATTGTTTGGACCTTCTCTTTTTCATTTTAACATCGTCTTTACAAAACATGAACATCGTAATTCACATTACTAATTTTAAACGAATTTAATGAAAAATAAATTAGAATAGATAATCACAATTAGTCAGCTAATTCCACGGATTGTAAAATGTAATTATACATTTTTCTCAAGTTCAAATTTGGACAATATCCTTACGGACTATATCTCCATGTATATCACGATTTTTTGATAATGAACAATACCATGGGGTCCAAAAAATCAAAATTTACAATAATCATCGTTCCGAATTTAATGTTGCTCACATGCTATGACTTCTGAAGAAATTTCGACGGGCAAAGAATTTGTTAAACAATTACAATAGATGTCACCACTATTTCTTCCAAAGTCACATTTCCATTAATGTGAACGCACAAATGATTACGAAGGTCATTTACGAAGGCACATATTATCACTTATCACTTTTGAAAGCCACAATTTCTCAACATTCACCACATAATATGGACGGATTTTGCCTCGGCCCGTTAATTTTATTTTTTTTAGTGTAAAATAAATTCTTGTAAAAAAATTGTTTTAAATTTTTTTTTAAACATATTAGTATGATTTGTAGTTTGGTCCTGGATCTGTCTCTGTCACATGATAATAAGATTTTTTTAGTTTTTTTCCACAAGTACTGAACATTTTGTTCTTCGAATTTCACAACCTTTTTACTTTTTGTTCTTCGATTTTCTCGAGTCTTGATCATACTAGTCTACAGAATGAGAAATTCAACTTGAACAATCCCCTAAAAAATCAGGGGATTATGTGGCGCCCACCTATTTCCCCTAGTTTTCCAGGGGATTGTTCAAGAAGGACGGCCTAGAAGCCCAAGTGATTGTCATCGATGGATCCTTTTTGTTATGCATGGGTTATGAAATGAGAAAAATTGATCCAACTGAAAGAAAATAATGAAGATTTGACCTTTGGAATTGAGGTTCCAGATTTGGGGATCGATTTTTCAAAATATGGTTGTTGAGGATATAGTACCTCGACTCGATTTTATTAATTTATGACATAAATTGCATCAAAATATAGCAATATCGAAAATGTAGGTTAAAAAAAAAAAGAATTAGCCTTAGTTTTTATTTTTCAAAGATACAACCAGATTCGAGCCTAATTATCTCTAGCTTATATATAGAGAAAATTACCAAAAACCCTACATTTAAAGTTTTAATTTTAAAAAACAGGTTTCAATCATCATTATCATCATAAAAAATCAGGTATATTCGAATATACCCATCGCAAACCACACCACTTTCTTCGCTCACACAAGAATCGTTCGTTTTATTCGTTACCATCGCCACGTCTATGTGCACCATGTCCAGAACATGCTGCCCGTTCGTGGCGACTATGATAATGGAAGGTGGGAACCTGATCTTCATCGGAGATCTAGTGGTGGTGGCGCTCGTTCGATGAATGTAAAATAACTCTACAACAGTCAGGTTTGAATAGAAATCATTTTCCACGTAAATAATTAATTGAAATGGGATGGAACCAATTTTCGATACAAAATTTCAACAAAATGAAAAATGAAAAATCATATACTTTCAATAAAAAAATTTGGCATCTAAATTGTATTTATTTTTGTTGCGAAACCAAAAATCCAAAGCAACGCATTTGCCTATTCCAAACCTTTATACATCCATTTATAGTCAATGTATAATATGACTAGGAATGTCGATGTCTTGTGGAAGTCCGTTCACTTCATTATTTAGAGATATTGCAATTAATTTAGTACAATCATTGATCCCATTTTAATTGGGCATCTAGTTATGATCGTATTCATCATATGGAATATAATGGGGGTGAAATGCTATCCCCACAACTTTAGGGTACACTAATAATGTAGTTTAATAACTTATCCTCCTTCATTCAACAAATCTTATAGATTTTAGATAAACACGAAGGTATGCACAAACAGTACCCCAATAATTTATGGCAACAATACAAGCAATCACTAACGCTTTATTGTCTATTAATGAAAATTAGGCCTCTAGATCGATCAACCAAAACCAAATGGTAAAGACATAAACCTCGAACTATTCCAATTAGTTCGATAAAGTATTGAATTTGATCATCATTCGTCTCAACATCAATTTGCATATGTGCGCAAATAATATTTCAGTATTAATTTGAACTATCTTTGAAAATAATTGGCCTCCCTTCGGCAATCCACATCTAATTCAACATTGATTCTTTAAGTTTTAATTTCAAAAAGTAGGTTTCAATTTTTTTATTTATTATTTTATCAAAAATCAGGTATATTCAAATATACTCCACCCCACCCACACCACTTTCTTTACTCACGTAGGAACTGTTCGTTTCATTTATCACATTCGTCGCATCTATGCGCATCATGGTCAGATCACGATTTGGGGTATTTTTTGGGATTTAAATGGGAGAAGAGAAATTCATTTCGTGATGTTAGTTTATGTGGGCCACGTGTGAAATAAACTTTCATGTGAAAGAAAAATGTCCCAAATTTCAATGAAACGTTGGCATTATTGCACGTGAATTTAGGTTAGATACTCCTCAAAGCCGTACGCGTACGGACTTTAGCTTTGCAGCAATATTGATGCTGATTAATTTTTGGGATTTGTTTAGGTCATTTTGTACGACTTTTAAAGTAATATGTGATATAATTTGAGTAGTTAATACACTAAAAAATAATATAGAAAAGGATTGTAATATGTTTAATCGTAACAGGTGACAATATTTTGACGTTGACAATTATATATTTTATCGATTTTTATTAATTTTTTAAATATGATTTTTTAGTAGGCTATAGCCTATACAGCTGTTGATAAGTAGCATCAAATTTCAAACTTTGAAATTTTGTGTAGATATTAAGTTTTTGACTTTACCTAAAATATATTATAATGGCTAATGGCTTATCACGTTAGAGGTTCATCCAAGTTGATTATAACAATTAAATTTTAAACTAAGATCAATACGCCTAAAATCTTGGAAATTGAATTATGCGGTTGAAAATTGTTTGGAATAAAATAAAGAAATGTGGCCATTTGCGAATAATAATAATAAGTTAATAACAGCAAATTAATTCTTATTTCATTGTTTGGACCTTTTTTATTTCCGCTTACCTTTTTGAAAGTCAAAACCACCATCGTCTTTACAAAGCATGAGCATCGTAATTCACATTATTAATTTTGAACGAATTTAATGAAAAGTAAATTAGAATAGCTAATCACAATTAGTTAGCTAATTCCACGCATTGTAAATGTAATTATACTTTTTTCTCTCAAATTCAAATCCGTACAATATCCTTACGGAGTATACTTCCATGTTATATCACGATTTTTTTTTTATAATGAACAATACCACGAGGTCCAAAAAATCAAAATTTACAGTAATCATCGTCCATAATTTAATGTTGTTGGTATGCTATGACTTCAGAAGAAATTTGTGATGTGCAATGACTCCGTTAAACAATTACAATAGATGTCACCCCTATTTCTTCAAAAGTCACATTTACATTAATGCGAACGCATAAATGACTACGAAGGCACGTGTTATCCCTTTTGAAAGTCAAAATTTCTCAACATTCACCACATAACATGGACAGATTTAGCGTTGGTCTGTTAATTTTTTTAGTATAAAAGTAAAAAATCTTGTAAAAAAATTGTTTTACGTGTAAATTTATTTTTTTCTACGTATTAGTCCGACTTGTAATTCAGTCCTAGATTTGTTTCTGCTACAAAATGTTAAAGTTTTTTAGTTTTTTTTTGCCACAAGTACTGAACATTTTGTTCTTCGATTTTCTATAGCCCAAGCAATTGTCATGATGTCATTGATGGATCCTTTTCATTGGATTATGAAATGAGAAAAAAAATCCAACCGAAAGAAAATTATGAAGATTTAACGTTTGGAATTGAGGTTCCAGATTTGGGGATCGATTTTTCAAAATATGGGTGTTGAGTATATAGTAGTCTGACTTGATTTTATGATTTTCTTAAATAAAAATAAATTTAAATTGCATTATAATATTAGCAAAATTGAAAATGTAGGTAAAAAAAAAAAGATTTAGCCTTAATTTTCATTTTTCAAAGATACAACCAGATTCGAGCCTAATTATCTCTAGTTTATATATAGAGAAAATTACCAAAAACCCACATTTAAAGTTTTAATTTCAAAACATAGGTTTCAATTATTATTATTATTATTTTATTTTTTTTAAATAAAAAATCAGGTATATTCAAATATACTCCACCCCGTTCACACCTCTTTCTTCACTCATGCAAGAATCGTTCGTTTCATTCATCACCACCACCATGTATATGTGCACATGGCCAGAACACGCTGCCCGTTCATGGAAACAGTGACAATGGAAGGTGGGAACCTGATCTTTGTTCGAGATCTAGTGGTGATGGCTCTCGGTCGCTCGATTTATAGAAAATGCCTCTACAACAATCAACTTTGAGTGTTTCTGGATATCATAATCCAATTTTGAAGGTGGGAAACGGATTGTCGCTGGAGATCTAGTGATAGTGAAGATCATTCCGTAGATTTTGTTCCCCAAATATCATTTTCATCCATAGATCTACGGTGCTTGCGCAACATCGCTCATAACCTCTACGCAATAACAATGATTTTAGGGTAGTTTTTGAGGGTTTTAGGGTGGTTTCTTCCTCCGCAACCTGCATAGTTAGAGTTTTGGGGTGATTTTTGTTGGTGGTGCGACGATAATGGTACAAGTGGTGATGGTGATGGCGGTAATGGTGCGACGGTGGTGGTGCTGACGATAATGGTGGGACCGTGGTGGTGCAATGGTGTTGGTGCAGGTAATGGTGGTGTTGGCGATGATGGTGAGGTGATGGATGGTGATGCAGCGGAGATGGTGCCGGTAGTGGTCACAAATGGTGATGGTGGTGTTAACAATGGGGTTAGGTGATGCTACATTCGGTTGGTGTCGGTGGTGAAATGAGGGTTGGAGTGGGTTAGAGTGAGATGAAGAGTGTCGGTTATCAATTATTTGGGTGATTGTAACGAATAAAATGATTAATATTTGACCAATAAATAATATGCGACCTAAAAAGATGTGAGGTTGCGACTAAATTTGTAATTGTGACTTACAATTTGTTAAGTTATGATCAATTAATTTGATAATTTGTGATCGAGAAATAACTTGTGTCTTAGTTTGATGATTGTGAAAAAAGTTGACTTATAAAATTTATGATTGAGAAATATTGCATGACTTATTAATTTGATAATTTATGACGATAAATAAGTTGTGACATATAATTTTGTGATTTTTGATCGAAAAATAATGCGTGACCAATTAATTTGATAATTTGTGATCGATAAATAAGTTGTAACCTCTAAAATTTGTGGTTGGTGATTGTGATATGTGATTATGACTAATACGTAATAAACTGTATAATATTGTGATCGTAACTTATTTTATTAATAAAAAATGTAGTTATCCATTTAATTAATAAAATTTGAATTACTCTATTAAACAAGTTCCTTAATTTTGAAATTTTATTTTCTCACTACCTTAATTTTATGTATTGTTACCTCTTATATATGAGCGCTACAATCTAATCTGACGGTCCACATTCGGCCTTGGGTCAGATCCAAGAGGAAATTACACATGTTACTTCATTTGAAAAAAATATTTAATTATTACATGTCAACATTTTTGTTATCATATACACTAGAATATTTAAGTATAAATGAAAAGAAAAAAGTAACCAAATATGCATTGTAATATATGACGATCCTGTATTTCATGCCCCCCTGACAACCCATCTAATGGATTAACTACTTGTACACACGAAGTATATATCTTGATTGACACCCCTATATGTCAAAAATCTGACAGTTAATTGGAAAATGTGTTGTCAAGATTAAGGTGTCAAAATCTACCAATTCACATGGGTGTAAACCATCATGTCTACCTTTTATGTACATGTAGTATGGTCTCCATCTAATTGATGTTAAAAATCCCCAAAATTCATTATCTTTATCAACACCCCAAATCACTCACCCTTTGTAATCGACTGAATCTTCATCCTCCTGCATTTCATAGACAGAAACCTCTTAATCCATATTCAAACTCAACTTCTTCAAATCTGGAGATTCACCAAACCATATATTTCATCCATTTCTTTTAATATTTTCATATTGCCTTGGGTGATTCTAGGGATTTCTTGTCAATATAAAACCATGGGGTTGCTATTCATGCAAGAATCACCACCAAAAGAGTCAAGATTCTAGTATTTTTTTCAAATTAAGGTTGAAGTATGGCATTTTCGAGTCGCCATACAAACATGGAAAAAAACAAGGAAAAATGTGATTCTTCAATTACGAGATGAGTACGGGTAATTTTAAATATTGCATTTTCAGATATATTGTGTTCTTAAATGGAAGGTTGTGGAATTATACTACATTACAATATTCGCGGTATATGAATTATATATGTACATTGACAATACTTGTTGTTTTATTCATATGTAACGCGCACAACCATGGTCCATGTATCATCAATCTTCATATCTCTTACATGCTTTCATGTATTACATGTCTCTTGATCAGTATGGCTGATTTTACATGTTTGATTTCACATTTCAGGTAAACTGGTGGACCATATATTTGATACATTTCAAATATTGACCTCATTATTTTGTCGGTGCATGCAGTAGTTATATTAATTGTATTGAATTAATATAATGCATATTCTAATATTATTTTTTCGATTCGCTGTAGCCACGATTGTTGTCTGTGTGATCAAGTATATTGAATTCAATATAAACCAAAAAATACACTCCATTGTAGAAAACTTCGATGTAAAGAGATCAATAAGCCACTTAGCTGCCTAACTTTACAATAATGGATGTCAAAAATTAGTTGAAGGGTACGATATGGATTGTGACTTGGTTCCACGAGGCGTAAGGAGGGAGAGGAAGACACAAGGCCTAGATTTCACAGTAAATCATCCTTGTCTAGTGTTTTATATTTCTAGCATTTTGTTAAACATAACGTTATTTTGTTGGGAAATTGTCGGTGTCATATGAATTGATATTATGGATTGACGGTTGTTTATTTTGGTGTCAATGTAGTTGTTATTCAAGTAGTTTTGTTAACATCTCAGACTGAAAATCATCATCAGTAGCTTGATTGTAAAAATTATGGATTGACGAAAGAATACATTTTTACAATTTATTTTCATTGGCGATGAATTATGGATATGTTGCAAAAAGGTGACATGTTCCAACTTCTTGAAATGAGAAGCAAAAACACAAGCAATGAGACGAGTCATCCGACGAGTACGTATCTCCACTTTTTCTTTTAACCGTATCATGTTTTATTTTCATTTGTAACAGTTTATTATGCATATAGCAGGCAGGTTGTAATAATATGGAATATATTGTAAAACTAAGTAAACAACAGTTTATTTGGATTGTTATGGGCCTGTTGGGTCAAAATACGGGCCCATTCAATTGTCAAACTTGTTAAAACACGATTAGGTCCGTTTTCAGTTTCGTTTTGGTAATTTTTTTCGTTCTTATTTTATTTAACAAATGTTGAAAAAATATATATATATTAAGAAGATAGAAAATTGAATATTCAGTTGAGAAAACATTTTTCTGAATCGAACAGTTACAGTACAATACGATACAAGAAAGCTTCACCAGATTCACACTGCTTTGTTCTCAACCAATGCAGTTAACAAATTCTCTCCAAACGATCTGAATTTTCAGCTTTTCATTAACAAATTCATAATCAAACGCCATGAAGCAATTGCAAAGGCAATCAGGAACAAAAAGAGATGAAGAGATTCCCATATCCCAAACCTCACTTTACTCCCCCAAAGCCTTGAAACACCCCAAACCCCTCTCCAGATCCATCAGTTATCTCCTCAAAGAGCAGCGCCTTCTTTTTATTCTTGTGGGTATTCTCATTGGCTCCACTTTCTTCATTCTCCAGCCTTCCCTCTCCCACCTTTCATCAGGAACTCACAATCACCTGATTGCCAGATCGAATGCATTTTCTGGGAATCTTGAATCGATTACTTACTATGATCACAATGGGGTGATTGAAAATAACAATGTCGAGAATAAGAATAATTTTGAGTATCATAATGCGGTGGGGAGAGTGCCGGTGGGGATAGGCAGGAAGAGGAAGAGGATTGTGGTGACTGGTGGGGCCGGGTTCGTTGGCAGTCATTTGGTGGATAAGTTGATTGCAAGAGGCGATGATGTGATTGTGATTGATAATTTTTTCACTGGAAGGAAAGAGAATGTGGTGCATTTGTTAGGGAATCGGAGGTTCGAGCTGATCAGGCACGACGTTGTCGAGCCAATTTTATTGGAGGTCGATCAAATCTACCACTTGGCTTGCCCTGCTTCTCCGGTTCATTACAAGTATAACCCTGTCAAGACTATAATATCCTTAATTCTATGGTTCTTATGAATAATAATCACTATCACCTGTCACAGGCACACACTGTTTTCTATGTGTTTGGGCGTGCAGGTTATGGATAATGGCGTTAATGGTTGTTCGATAAAGAGATACTTTATTAGAGCATGAAGGTGAATCTATATGTATGCGTGCACATATGTATGAATATGAATTAGTTTCTCCGTGCATGCATGCATGTATATGTTATCTTCAGATTGTTCTACTGCCACGGTTTGGCATCATGTAATTAATTTGGTTCTATGTGTGTATATAAGGGCAAGTTAAGTTAGGCTCTTTTCTTGTGCGCGCTTGTGGGCATGCTAAGTTGCTCTTATTGTTAGACATATCAATTTTATTATGTTTGTTGGGTTCACATAAGAAATTTTGGATATACACACATGCACACAACCATGTAATGCAGTCATGTTATTCATCTTTGGAATTTGAATTGAGATCCTTGACATGTGATTACAAGACAAATGTGATGGGTACCCTTAATATGTTGGGCCTTGCAAAAAGAATTGGTGCGAGGTTCCTTCTTACTAGTACGAGTGAGGTTTATGGTGATCCTCTCGAGCATCCACAGAAAGAGACGTATTGGGGACATGTGAATCCAATAGGTGAGTCATGAGTGACAATCTTCTGAATTTTAATGTGTTTGTTGATTGCTAATTATTTGCTTTTGTGGGGAGTTTATGATTGATTAATTTCAAATAACTAGGTGTACGGAGTTGCTACGATGAAGGGAAACGAACGGCTGAAACATTAACTATGGATTATCATCGCGGTGCCGGTATTGAGGTAATATATTTATTCTGTAATGTGACTTCTTGATTCTGAGCTTTCTGTCTGGACAATTTGGCTGTCACAATAGAATATACTTTAGTGTGTATAACTTGGGAATGGCCATCTTTCGCTTAAGATTGTCATTCATCTAGTGAATGGTGTTAGTGTTCCAAATTGGGTTAAGCTATTGTTATGACTAATCCTCCTCCTCTGCCTACCCAGGTGCGCATTGCACGTATATTTAACACATATGGACCTCGCATGTGTCTAGATGATGGCCGTGTTGTCAGCAACTTCGTTTCACAGGTCCGTCCTCTGTATTGCTATTCTTGAAAATATAATTAAGATCCATCAAGTAGTTACACTATTAGATAACCTTTGTAAGGGTTTTATATTCATGAGAGACTCTTATTACTGCTGCTATGTTGTGCAGGTTATTCGTAAGCAACCTATGACGGTGTATGGTGACGGAAAGCAAACAAGGAGCTTCCAATATGTTTCTGACTTGGTATGTCATGTTATTATTTTACTACTGGAATGTAATGTGCCTTTGCTGTACCACCTTAATTCTCGGGGCCTCTTTTTTTATTACCATGCCAAGTCTGCTTTAACTGGGACTGCTCTGGTCTGAGGAAGGTAGTAGAAATCATGCATTTTCTAGCTGGTAACTAATTGTATTTTTCTGGTGGCGTTGCACGTGCCCACTTGATGGTTTGGATCTTAATTAGATCTAGTTATTTATTAAATTTCTGAGTTGCGATGAAACATATGACTTACAAGGAGGATGATAGCTAAATTATTTTAGGCATCTACGGGATGAAAATTATGCAGAGAGTTGCTATAGGCTTTTGCTTCAACATTATTATATATCTTGAAATGTACTTGAATATTCAGACGAGCAGTTAATTGGGCCAAATTCTACCTTCTTCAATTTCTCGATCTCCCTCCCTCCCTCCCTCCCTGTCTCTTGACTCGTGTGTGTGTCTAACATCCTATGAGTCTTCATACACAGACACAACCTTCTCATAGAATGAGTTTCTTTTGGGTTATGCTGTAGATGATTATTTTCACAAGCTGTACTGTAAAAATCAGAATATAGGAAAATATTATCTTTGCATGAATAAATGATGTTAACAATGGTGCCATATGTATTTTCCTGATGTCAGGTCGATGGACTAGTGGCATTGATGGAAAACGAGCACGTGGGACCGTTCAACTTGGGTAACCCGGGAGAATTCACGATGTTAGAGCTTGCAGAGGTTTGTCCTAGATAAATCTTTGATCTCCATTGTGACATTGTAGTTGCTGGTCTGGATTCAAGTTTTTGGCACGAGTAAGCTGATTTCTCCCTGAAATAACAGGTTGTGAAAGAAACTATTGATCCCAGTGCAAAGATTGATTTCAAACCAAACACTGCTGATGATCCTCATAAGAGGAAGCCAGATATCAGTAAAGCAAAGGAGCTTCTGAACTGGGAGCCGAAGATTTCCTTGCACGAGGGGTTGCCTCTCATGGTCACTGATTTTCGAAATCGCATATTGAACGAAGATGAAGGGAAGGGAAACAAATAAGAACATGGCATAAATAACATGTATAGAATGAGAACATGTTGTGTATGTTTTTTTTTATTCATTTACCATATTGCATTGATATCTTTGTTTTTTTTTTTTTTTAATTCTTTGAAGTCTTAGCAATATGCCACCTCATAACAAGCGGCTATAACTTACCCACTGTAAGAACTGATAATTTTTCTTGAATATGAATACAGTTTGGGCATGTAGCATTGACATCAGAATAGTTTAGTAACCTGTACAATCATGGAGTGATCTTCATATATGTTGAATCCTCGTTAGGCTTTTTTGGGCTACTTTTCTTTTGAGTTTAAACATTTTGATGATCTTCATTGTACTGTTTGATCTTATTCAATAATATATATAAATATCTTATATCAGAATATAAAGCGAACGCACTTTGTGATACAATAAATTATAATCTATTCCAGTTTCGACTCAACTCAACTTTAATATTTGTTTCTCGCAAAGTTAGTTAGAATCTAAACATTAGGTGAAATATCGCCTCTTTATTTCCTATCTTTAATATGAATAATGATATCAATGATTGTTACATAGTATTTTCATCAGAGCAAACACATGGTGGGCACAAGAAGTCACATTTTTAGACAGATCGACCTAGGGAGCGTCCAAGCCATAGACTGGAAAATTACTCCCACCTTGCAATTCCCAGCAGCTGTCTATTAGTCCCAAGCCGCGCAAAAAATACCACAAGAAGAACCCGAAGAACTCTTTAGAGGAGAACGCTGAAGAAGAAAAGAAGAAGAGGTACTTGAAGCCAAATGATTAAAAATAAAAAGTATTAATTTGGAGAACTCTTTAGAGGAGTTTTACTATTGAACTAGTCAGTATTAAACAGTGAGAAAAGAATTTAAAATCTTATTCATTGTACTGTTTGATCTTATTCAATAGTATATACAAACATCTTATATCAGAATATAAAGCGAACGTACTTTATGATGCAGATCAAAACCTTGTTACCTACATTATAATCAATTCCAGTGTCAACTCAACTTTAATATTTGTTTCTCGCAAAGTTAGATAGAATCTAAACATTAGGTGAAATATCTCCTCTCTATTTCCTAACTTTAATGTGAATAATGATATCAATGAATGTTACATAGTATTCGGGCTATTGTTGGCGAACACCCCACGTCGATCTCATTCCTCAAAAATTTCGAAATCCCCTCGACCCACCACTACCACCTATTGCTAATGAAAATCCAACAGTTCACAAATCAAACCCTAGCCTCCGCCCTCACCCCTCCCGACTACAACAATCATTCATCACCTCCATCTTTTTTTCTCAGTCTCCCCCACGTAACATTCACTAGTGCCAATTGGTGTTTTTTGGGACATGATTATCTGTGTGCCTAATCAATTAATGTGTCCTTCCATTGAGCATTTGATACGGAATTTTAAGATTTTTCATTATATTTGACTTAATTCATATTCATATGAACTTAATCGAATATATTATCTTGTGTAGAATTAATTTATTACTTTTTTTAGTTTGTGCACATTACCAATTCTAGAATAAATAGTTTCTCTTGGCATAATGATACGGTGGTGTAAATTTGACATTTGTTGAGGAGACGGTTAAAATGATGGTGTAGATCTAGTGATGGAAGTGAGCACCGATGGTGTCGAGCATTGGCAAGGTGCTTTTGGTTAAATGGTGGTTGTAGCAACAATGGTGGTGCGAGGTGATAGTGATAGTGATGATAGCGGCAAGATGCAAGTTGTGGTAATGGTCTGTGAGACGGGGTTTGTGTCAGGTGATTATGGTGGAATCATGGTCGAGCCAGGAGGACAAAAAAAAATTATATTGGACTAATACATTGTAAAAAAATCCTTAACAAAATTAATTGGGCTTGAGGACAGGTCTAGGCAGCCCAGACTAGCGCCCCTCCCTATGCCCTTGGGGGAAATGGTCACTATGTTGGTGAAGGCGGACTCAACACACTGTTACACGTGTAACATGAACTAAAATAATGTGTTACGCGTGTTACAAAAAGTGTAACAAAAATGTTAAAAGTGTAAATGGTACATCTTTAATAAAAAAGCTATGTAGTATTTTTTAAAATAGAATTTTGCAAGAATCTATAATTAGCCCCTATTTGGTGACTATTATTTGAGAAAAATAATACTTTAAATAGTAAATTTTTGAAAAATGTATGGTTAAAAGATATAAAAAAATTTTGAATTTACGTATAAAATATTTTCTTGTGTGAATATAGTTGAAAATAAATACGTAAAGGAAAAAAAAGAATTTTAATTTAAGGGTCAGGAACTTATTATTGACCCAAGACTAATATGTGCAATACAAAAGGAGGGTGGGGGGGTGGTGGTGGTGGGGTGGGATGCTGGACATGGAAACACGATGATTGAGAGTATGCGCGTGCCATCTATAAAAGGGGCTCTATTTCCTGAAATAGGAGACCGATTTGGAGGTAAAAAAATAAAAAAACCCACAAAATTCAATAATGGAATTGTATTCTGGTTTTTTGGGTTCAAACTAAGAAATAAGAAGAAAATAATTGAAAATTGTTTTTAGAACTCAAGAGTTCAAATTTGTCTTCTATTATTCTACACTCGGTGATGTCGTTGTGTCTTATTTTTTGTTTTAATTTGAATATTTGTTAATTTTTCTTATAGCTAGGATGATGATGTAACTTAATTTTGAATGTTTAGTTCTATAGTTGCGTTTTGTTTTTGTCCTTGATTATTTGTTTTTGTTTTATATTTACTTTCTTATTATGTAGCCAATTTGAGGAATGTATTGATACAGAGAAGTAAAATACGTATTTAGCTCGTTTAACATGGATATAGATAATAACGTTGTGACTTATGTGATCTCTATATGACGATTAGTTGTGCTAAATATTTTATTTTTTTATTAGCAATTCTCATATAGATATAAGTGCGGCTCTACTCGAGAGATTATAGGATAATTTAGGGACATTGATCGTTAATACATTCAAATATTTTCAATACGTGATTATATAAATTAAAGTTGAAAAAGAATTATCATCATTTTAAAAGGGAACGTGGGTTGTTCTGAAAAAAAGTAATAATTTTCATCAACTAATGACATAAAAAATAAAAGCAAAAAATGAAACAATATAAACGAGGCACTAATCTTGCCCCCCGAACCCATCCCACCTTGCCTTAACTGAGTATGAGGGCGAGACGAGGTGAAAAAAATATTCGACTTGACGAGGGACGAAAATGACCGACCTGTCTCTAAAATGTCCCGTTATTATCCCTAAGTTAAGGTGCTAATCTCTTATCATTTTCAACTTCTTCCTAAGTCTGCTTGGATATGAGATTTAATTGTTTTTAGTAATCTTTAGTCAAATGCCAAAATCAAATATAAGTATACAATTCACGTAATATCAACACTTAACTCATATCCATTATAACTATTGACACTGAACAATCGCTATATCAACCTTTTGTTTTTCTTTCTTTTGTTTTTTTTTTCCCTTCTGAAAAAGGGCTCTATACGTATGGATGAGAGAAAATAATTACAAGAAAAAGGGAAGTTCTTGTCCATTGCCACATTGCTTGGAAGCATAAAATGAAGGAGTCTATGATTAGTGAATGTAGCCATGGAAACGAGCTTGGTCGAGCCGAGCTGGCTCACGATCGCGGTTCGTGCACGACTCGTGCAACAAATGGCTCACGCTTTTTTTGGCCTAGCCAAAGCTTGGATGAAAAATTGAGGTTAGGCTAGAGCTTTAGGCTCAGGCCTTACTGAGCGTGAGCCAGTTCGATTATTTTTTTAAAAAAAATTGTAAAATTCTAAACTATTTTTCATAATATAGATTTTGTACAATTTATACTAATGATAGATTAAAAAAAGTTACAAACCTCCTTCATTTTACAAAAAAATGGCATGTGGAATAACAAGAAAAAAATGGCACGTCACACGAGTTGGCCCAGTGTACCTTATCGAGCCACGCAGGTAGGCTTGGGCAATTGCCCAAAAATGAGGCTCGATGGAAATGAGCCACAAGCCGAGCCGAGTCGAGTCGAGCTTTTTTCGGATAGAGTCGCAAGTTGGTTGAGCCAGACTAACATTCTTAAGTGAATGCTTACAAAACAATTTGGGTAAATCGTATCAGGGCTCCAACATTCTAAAATAAGTGCAATAGGTCCAAAACCTTTTCATTTTCGTGTCTCAAGCCCCAAACATTTAAGTTATTATGCAGCTCTGAATCTCTTAGCACCAACCTACTTCCTGTTGAGAATTAACTTGAACACATCAACATTGAATCAGCTCCACATCAGCTATGGTTCTTCCCAGCTCACCTAATGAATCAACAGCCTCTCTTATTTGCTAATTAAAACCATTTCTCTACTTGTATTTGGACCACCATATTTGTTGTATAAAGATTCCCAACATGATCCATAAAATCAGGAACTAACTAACAACCATAGGTTCTAGACTATTCTTGTAACATTCCTTTGTATTTATATATTTCACCGGCTGTAGCAATAAGGTAGCAATGTTGATCATCATTCTTATATCAATATAAACTTTCACTTGGTATCAGAGCAGCCATGGCCAGTGCCAGTAACACACTACAAAATGCTGATCCCATCAATGCTCAAGCATCGATCTCTAGCAGCACAGCTGCCCCACTGCTTGGAAACAACCACCTCTCACCTTTTGATGTCAACCTAACCCAAACCGTAAATGTGAAACTGGATAAGAACAATTACCTTCTATGGAAAAACATGATTCTGTCAATTATTCATGGACACAATCTGGAAGGGTACATTCTTGGGACAAAGGTGTGTCCTCAAGAATTTACTGGAACTCAGATCACCGGTGAAGCTGGAACCAATGTTGAGGTGGTTAAGAACCCTGAACACAACCAATGGATGTCAACATACCAACTGTTGATAGGATGGCTCTACTCCTCAATGACTCCTGATATAGCTATGAGAGTCATGGGTGCAGCCAAATTAAAATGAACTATGGACTGCCATTGAGGAGAGTTATGGAGTCCAAAATAGATCTAGGATCACATTCCTCACTGGTGAACTACAAAAAACAAGAAAATGAACCATGAATATTGATCAATATTTAAACAAAGTGAAGCAACTTGCTGATAATCTGGAGATTGCTGGCAAAACATCACTCACACAGACCTGATTACTTAAGTCTTGGCAGGCCTAGATGAAGATTACACACCAATTGTTGTCCAAATCAACAGCAGGGATCACATCTCTTGGGGAGAACTTTAGTCCGCACTGATGACTTATGAAAGCAGGCTTGAACACCTTAACTCAATCAGAAATGAGATGGCAGAAATCAGCAATGACCATACCTCAGCTAACTTTTCTCAGAGATCTAGTTTTAATCATCATCATATCAGATCCAACAGGCCAAGTATGGGTGGAAGATTTACAAACTTCAGCAATTACAGAAGTGGAAGAAGAGGTAGAAGCAAATAATGGAACTTACATGGAGGTGAGAGGCCAATTTGCCAAGTGAAAATTGGACACAAAGCAAACGTTTGCAACTTCGGGTATGATGAAATGTAAACTGGAACATCACCATATCAGAGGTTCAACCACAATCACTCTCCCCACAGCTCTCATAGTATCTCCCAGCACAGTGAATGATCCAGCATGGTATGCAGACATAGGAGCTAGCAATCATATCACATCTGACAAAGGAAATATCGCTTCTGCCAATGAGTACACTGGTAAGGAAAAAATCATGATAGGAAATGGAAGTAAGTTGCACATTTCACATTTTGAAACCACACATATTCCAGCCTTAAATGATAAAACATTGATGCTAAACAAACTGCTACATGTACCTGAAATCAAGAAAAACCTTATTAGTGTCTCAAAGTTAACTTCAGATAATCAAGTTTTCATGGAATTTCATCCTAATTGCTGTTTTGTTAAGGATATGTCAACGAAGGAAGTGATGCTACAAGGGAAGCTTAAGAAAGGGCTATATCAACTGGACTTTCCTCACCAAAGCACTAAGTATCTCCCTCAGCGGTCAAGTCACTCAAATAAATCCTACTGCAATCTAACCTCTACTCATTGCAGCCAAGAGTCCTCAGTTAAATCCAGCCAAGAGTCCTTTGTTAATTCTTTAGTTAATTCCACTCAAGAGTCTTTTGTTTCCAAAGTTGATGTTTAGCACAAGAGACTTGGTCATCCATCTAGCCAAGTGATGACTCAAGTTCTCAAAATTTGTAATATGAAAGTTAAAGAAAATGATATCAAATCATTTTGCAATGCATGTCAACTTGGCAAGGCTCATTTGTTGCCTTTTTCCCTGTATTCATCATGTGCCAAAGTCTCTTTAGAATTGGTTTACAAAGATGTATGGGGACCTGCACCAGTTCTATCAACCTCAGGCTTCAAATATTATATAACCTTCCTAGATGACTTCAATAGGTTCACTTGGATTTATCCTCTAAAATAGAAATTGAAAGCCTTGAATGTGTTAATCCAATTTAAGAAACTTGTTGAAAACAAACTGACCAGGAAAATAAAAACTCTACAAGCTGACTGGTGAGGAGAGTATATAATTTTTTCAAACCTCCTGACACAAGAAGGAATTGAATTCAGACATCCATGCCCTTATACATCAGCCCAAAATGGAAGAATACTGAGAAAGCATAGACATATAACTGATACTAGCTTGACACTCTTGGCTCAAGCTCAACTGCCATTAAAGTTGTGGTGATAATCCTTTCAAACTGCCACATACCTCATAAATAGACTGCCTATACCCACTCTTAAACTAAAATCTCCTTACCTAGCCCTACACTAAAAGGAATCTGATTATAAAGCACTAAAGGTTTTTGGTTGTGCCTGCTACCCTTACCTAAGACCTTACCAAAGACACAAGTTTAGTTATCACTCCACAAAGTGCATCTTCCTTGGTTACAGTGAAACCCATAAAGGCTATAAATGTCTAAGTCAAACAGGAAAGTTATACATCTTAAGACATGTAGTGTTCAATGAATTTGAATTTCCTTTCGAGTCCTTATTCACTATAAAAAATTAACCAAAGTCAGTAGTTCCTGAAATGATTGTGCCTTACATCCATCTTTCTTCTGAACTAAACAATTCTATCACTACTTCAAGTCCTATTGATACAGCTCAACCTGAAGCAACTCATGATGAGCATCACTCAGTTTCTCACATGAGTGACAATCAGCACGAAAATGTACTCCATGATGACAATCCAGAAGAGTTTGACAGAAATGGAACTGGAGGAAATGTTGAAGCATAATTTATAGAATCAGAATCAAATATGTTGAGAAATAATGAAAGACCTGAAGGCGCTCTGCTCAGCAATCAGTTGAAAAGCAGAGACCTTAACAAGAAGCAAGAAACCAAAATAAGCATCCCATGATCACTAGAGGAAAGGCTGTGGTGTTCAAACCTAAAGCTTACTTGACAAAATCAACTGAAAAGGTTTCAGAGTTCTCTGGACCCAAAAGTGTGATAGAGGCAATAATGAATGCAGATTAGAAGAAAGTCATGGAAGAATAATTCAATAGAATTCATTTCTGTGAAAATTGCACCTTAGGAAAACAACACATATTGCATTTTAACACAGAGAAGCACAAATCTATCTATATCTTTGAATATATACACTCTGATCTATGGGTGCCTTCATCCACTATCACTCAAGGAGGAAATATATATTTTCTTTCCTTGATTGATGACTATTCTAGGAATGGTTGGGTTTATTAGTTGAAACACAAATCTGAGATTTTGGGAAGTTTAAAAACTGAAAACTATTGATAGAAAACCAAAGTGGAAAGAAAATTAAGACTCTTAGGATTGACAATGGCCTTGAGTTTTGTAATGCTCAGTTTGATCAATTTTGCATTGGGAATGGGATCAAGAGACATAAAATAACTCTGTATGCCCCTCAACAGAATGGAGTGGCTGAGAGGATGAATAGAACTTTGTTAGAAAAAGTGAGGTGCATGCTGGTTGGTTCAGGTGTTCCTAAAATCTTAAGGGAGGAAACCTTGATGACAGCCACTTACATTGTTAATAGAACCCCTTCAAGTGCTCTAGGTGATAAAATACCTGAAGAGCAATGGACTTGAATTGTACCTGACACTCATGTTTGAGAGTTTTTAAATGTGCTGCCTATTCTCATCAAAACTTAGGGAAATTAGAACCTAGGGCTCAGAAATGTGTTTTCTTGGGCTATCCTGATGGGGTAAAAGGTTATAGGCTTTGGAGTAGAGAGTCTAGTGGTTTTAAGATCATCACTAGTAGGGATGTTACTTTTGATGAGTTGAACATGCCCGTTTGAAAGGTAAAGTGTCTGAAAAGTATTTAGAAGGGTTGGAGAGTGATAAGACCAAGCTGCAGGTGGAGCTTAGTATGCTATCTCAACATGTTGATTCTGAATAGATTGAGATAGAGCCTGAAAATGGTGATCTGGATGATGACAGAGAAGAAAATGAAGTTCAGGAAGTTTTAGATGAGCAAGAGAGTGAGGTTAGTTACTATCAATTTATTAGGGATAGAGTTAGGAGAGATATTAAAAAATATAAGGTATAGAGATTACCTGACTTTAGCTTTTCTTTCTTATCAGGACTTAGTCTTTAGATAGCCAAACTCTTATGAAGAAGTCATTTCTAGTCAGCAATCTAAAGAATGACATATTGCTATGAATGATAAAATGAACTCCTTGATTAAGAATTGAACCTAGATTTTAGTTCCTAGACCTGCAGGAAAATCCCTTGTTGATTGCAAGTGGATTTTTAATATTAATGAGTGTAACACTGAGAAGGTGCTTATAAGATTTAAGGCTAGACTATTAGCTAAATGTTTTACACAAAAAGAAGGCTTAGACTATAATGAGATATTAAGTATACTACATTAGAGTTATGTTGGCTCTTGTTGCTCATTATAATCTGAACTTGAACAAATGGATGTAAAAACTATTTTTTAACATGCTGATCTTGATGAAGTGATTTATATGAAACATGGTTATATTGATAAATCTAAAACTGGTCATGTATGTTTGTTGAAAAGATCATTGTATGGTTTGAAGTAAACCCCAAGACAATGGTATATAAGGTTTGATACTTATGTTTCTTCTGTTGGTTTTGTAAGAAGTGAATTTGACCATTGTTTGTATATTAAAAGAGATTATGAAAGTATTGTTGCTCTTATACTCTTATTATATGTGGATGATATGCTTCTAATTAGACATAACGTGTATATTATTAATGAAATAAAAAGATTTTTGAGTGTTGAATTTGAAATGAAAGATCTTGGATATGCTAAGAAAATATTAGGCGTGGAAATAACTAGGAAAAGGCATGATATAATTCTGATTTTGAAACAGACTGCATATATTGAAAATTTGGTAACTAGATTTACTATGCATAATTCAAAATTTGTGTCTGTACCTCTTGCCAGCCATTTTAAATTGAGTAAAGACCAATTTCATGTTAATGAATCTAATATTAAACAAATGGAAAAGATACCTTATGCTAATGCTGTAGGATCTGTGATGTATACAATGGTTTGTACTGGGTCTGATGTGGCTCATGCTATTAGTACTCTTAGTAGATTTATGGCAAATCCTGGTTTAGAACATTGGACTGCATTAAAATGGTTGTTGAGTTAAAATGGTTGTTGAGGTATTTGAAAGGATTTGTACACTTAGGATTGTGTTTTAGTGCCTGTAATATGGTGTAGTCCTTAAAGTTTTGTTGATTTTGACTTTACTGGTAATGTTGACAATAGAAAATCTATAACTTATGTGTTTACTTTGTGTGGAATTGGAACATGTATTAGTTGGAAATCTTAGTTGCAACATATTGTAGCATTATCAACCATTGAGCTTGAATATGTGGTTGCAACAGAGGCCATAAAGGAAGCTTTGTGGCTTAAGGGATTACTATCTGAAATAAATGAATTGTCTAATTCTGTTGCATTATATTCTGATAGTCAAAGTGCTATACATTTATGTAAAAACCCAATTTTTCATGAAAGAACAAAACATATTAATGTTAACTTGCATTTAATAAGAGATATTGTTGCCAAATGTGCCTTATTACTTGAGAAAATTGCTAATCCAGCTGATCTGCGTACAAAAATATTGCCTCTAGTCAAGTTTAAGTCTTGTTTGCAAATACTAAAAATTGATACTATGTGATTTGTTAAGTGCAGGTACCAATTCTGAACTTGATGCTTTGGAGGGTGATCAATGGAAGCTGTTTTATCCAGATTAGGATAGTAATAAGCTACCTGATTAACCACTGGCATCAAGGTAGAGATTGTGAGGCTGTGATGATGCCAGTCCAGCCCACTTGTTGGTAACGTTTAGCTCTTCAGGTCCATAGAAGAAGCTACGCATTTGGCCTTTGGATCGTGAGGGTTGAGTAGATCTGGGCTTTCATGGTGTTGATCTTACGGTGATAGTATTCTGAGCCTTTGATCGTTGGTATCTTGATGTTCAGTGGTTGTCAGGAGTAGTTCGAATGTATTAGAGTTTCAAGTTTGTTCGATTATGTAATTTTCAGTTTCTATTTTGTATAACAATAAGCATGTTAATTCTTTACAGTATTTCTCTGTCTTTTTTTCCTTAAATTATTATGATAGTACTCTCATCTCATTTAAATCTTCTGGTAGAAAACCAAAAGACTGCAATAATTTAAGCCATTTTTTATTTCCTTTCAACATAGATTTTGTGGGGAAGAAGGTGACAGTGATCGGAAATGTAACTTCCTTGGCTGTCCTTGCAAGCATTTCGAAGTTGAGGAATTCCAAGTCGTGGTCGCCGGCACCACTCGATTCCGGCAACTCACAATTAAAGAATGACTACATAGCTTCGTAGTTTCAATACAAGGATTTTATGCAAATGGCGTCTTAAATTTAGCTGGTGCAAATTAGGTGTATTATTTATGAATTATCACTTTCTTGAAACTATTGCTTAATTTCTCTAGGATATTAATTTTGAGGCTAGCTACATTGGATGAAGAAATCTTTGAATTGAAATCTTGTCTTCACCTATTTATAAATATTGTGCATGTTGTGAATTTTTATAATAAATAAGCTTGTCAAATCGGTTTAAACTTTTAGATATAGCTCAACGACTCATTATCATTCGATAGAGATCGTGTTCCTCTTCCATGTCGTTTGACACTAATAGAGCATCATATATGTCAATCATCACAAGTAAAGGCTTTCACAACATACTAGTTTTATTTCAAACAATTGAGCAAGGCATATAGAAGATTAATAATGGACACTATGAGCCGGGAGAGAAGGATGGATGAGCGGTGGATGTGGCGGTGGAGGATCGGGAGCACTTCCATGGGACGGCCCAGATGGAGGAACGGGCCCCTTAGGTAGCTCCGGAAATACTCTCTTGTCCTTCACCACAGCTCTTGCATTTGCAGTGTTGCAGCTGGAAAACCCTGAAATCAGTAATGCAAGCAAAACTATTGCAGATAGAAGTTTTTGGCCAGCCATCTTATACTTCTTCTTCAAATTTGATTTATTCTGGTAATTCTATTCTCTCTTGTATGGCCTTTAAATAGATGAGGAGAGCATATTGGGGAGGGGAAAGGTTGAATGAATGAAATTGCTTTCATTTAGGACGTATGGATTGCGTGAGTCGAAGTCCAATTAATAATTATTAGTAGAAAATGCATAATGTACTTCCATTGTAATCCATTCGAATTCCCTTGAATTACGTGAATTTAAAAAGATATTCACACAATTCATAAAAATCTCATTAAAAGTTGTGAAATTTCGAAGGGCTTAAGGTCAACTGAAATTTTAATAAATAAAATGATTCATGCAATCCATAAGAATCTCATTAAAAAGGTAAAATCTCGAAGGATTTAATTGAAATCGATGAAAATCTTTATTGGGGATACTTGAATTTTGAAAGATTTTTAAAATTCATAAATGTTAGTTAAGGACATGCGATGCAAAGTACCGACTTGAAGCAGCGGCGGCGACAGCGGTGAAGGCGGTGGAGGCAACAAAGGTGGATTTGCGCTATCAAGAAAACGTGAACCTCCCGCCATGCCAATGAATGCGAATTGGAGTGTGCTTTGGGTTTTAACTTTTATGTACGATTTATCCAACAAACACATTTTGCGCTATACTACAATTCACACTCAGAGCATGTTTGTTTTCCATTTTTATGGTAAGAATGCATCTTGAAATAGTAGGTTGATAGGGAATGTGTAGTTAAAAAAAGGTTTTAAATTTGTGTGTAATATTATTTTATTAAAAAATATATGATTGAAAAAAAAAAAGAGAAAAATGTATTTTGAGGAAAATGAGTATCAAACAAGGGCTCAAGCTTCAGAACCACTACTACCACCAAATCCACAGTCGGGCTATCGTTGGCGAACACCCCCACATCAATCTCATTCCTCAAAAATGTCGAAATCCCCTAAACCCACGACAACCACCTATTGCTAATGAAAATCCAACCGTTCACAAATCAAACCGTAGCCTCCGCCCTCGCCCCTCCCGACTACAACAATCATTCATCGCCACCATCTTTTTTTCTCAGTCTCCACCCACGTGTCATTCACTAGTGCCAATTGGTGTTTTTTGGGACGTGATTATCCGTGTGCCCAATCAATTAACATCTCCTTCCACTAAGCATTTGATACGTAATTTTAAGATTTTTCATTATATTTGACTTAATTCATATTCATATTCATGGTGGAGCTAAGAGGACAAAAAAATAAAATTATATTGGACTAATACATAGAAAAAAAAATCCTTAACAGAATTAATTGGGCTTGATGACAGGCCCAGGCAGCCCACACTTGCCCCCCTCCCTATGCCCCTGGGTGAAATGGTCATCATGATGGCGAAGGCGGACGTAACACAATGTTACACGTGTAACATGAACTAACATAGCGTGTCACCCATGTTACAAAAAAGTGTAACAAAAAATGTTAAAAAGTGTAAATGGTACATCTTTAATAAAAAAGTTATGTAGTATTTTTGAAAATAGAATTTTGCAAGAATCTATAATTAGCCCATATTTGGTGACCATTATTTGACAATAATTTAAAAAGTAGATTTTTGAAAAATTTATGGTTAAAAGATATGAAAAAAGTTTTGAATTTACGTATAAAATATTTTATTGTGCGAATATAGTTGAAATAAGTACGTAAAAGGGATTCTATTTCCTGAAATAGGAGACCGATTTGGAGGTAAAAAAACCCACAAAATTCAATAATGGAATTGTATTATGGTCTTTTTGGGTTCAAACAAAGAAATAAGAAGAAATAATTGAAAATTGTTCGAAGAACTCAAGAGTTCAAATTTTGTCTTCTATTCTTCTACACTCGGTGATGCCGTTGTCTTATTTTTTGTTTTAATTTGAATATTTGTTTATTTTTCTTAATTTTGAATGTTTAATTCTATAGTTGTGTTTTGTTTTTGTCCTTGATTATTTGTTATTGTTTTATATTTACTTTCCTATTATATAGCCAATTTTAAGATTCACTGAGAAATGTATTGATACAGAGAAGTAAAAATACGTATTTAGCTCGTTTAACATGGATATAGATAATAACGTTGTGACTTATGTGATCTCTGTACGATGATTAGTTGTGCTAAATATTTTATTTTTTTTATTAGCAATTCTCATATAGATATAAGTGTGACTCTACTCAGGAGATTATAGGATAATTTAGGGACATTGATCGTCAATACATTCAGATATTTTCAATATGTGATTATAAAAATTAAAGTGGAAAGTAGGTTGAGTCGAAGTACTGATGACAAAAAAATACATTAAACCCGATACTTGCGGGTTCCTCCCCCGAGCTGGAAGGGGATTACCCGCCTAATCAAGTAAACGGGGCGGGAGAAATGGGAGTGGTTGTCTCGAAATGGGTCCGACGGTTACGAGAAACATATTCATTGCATCGTTTAAAGTTTATTTCAAATTTAAATTTTTATAAAATAAAAAGAAAATAATTATCATCATTTTAAAAGGGAATGTGGGTTGTTCTAAAAAAAGTAATTTTCATCAACTAATGACATTAAAAAAAATGAAAAAAAGCAAAAAATGAAACAATATAAACGAGGCACTAATCCTGCCCCCCGAACCCACCCCACCTTGCCTTAACCGAGTATGAGGGCGGGACGAGGTGGAAAAAATATTCGATGTGACGAGCGACGAAAATGACCGACCTGCCTCTGATATGTCCCGTTGTTATCCCTAAGTCAAAGTACCAATCACTTATCATTTTCAACTTCTTCCCAAGTCTGCTTAGATATGGGATTTAATTGTTTTTAGTAATCTTTAATCAAAGGCCAAAATCAAATATAAGTATACAATTCACGTGAGATCAACACTTAACTCATATCCATTATAACTATTGACATTGAACAATCGCTATTTCAGCCTTTTTGTTCTTTTCTTCTGAAAAAGGGCTCTATATGTACATATGGTTGAAAGATGTCCATTGCCGCATTTCTTGGAAGCATAAAATGAACGAGTCTATGGTTAGTGAATGTAGCCATGTAAACGAGCTTCGTCGAACCAAGCTGGCTCATGAGCCAAGACTCGCGGTTCGTGCATGGCTCGTGCAAAAAATGACTCGGGCTTTTTTTATCCTGGCCAAAGCTTTGATGAAAAACCGAGGCTTAGCCAAAGGTTGGATGAAATATCTCCTCTTTATTTCCTAACTTTAATATGAATAATGATATCAATGAATGTTACATAGTATTTTCCATCAGAGCAAACACATGGTGGGCACAAGAAGTCACATTTTTAGAGAGTTCGACTTGAACTTGTAACGAGCTTGAACCGATCTGGATGTAGTCGGGTCAGTTCGAGCTGGCACATTTGACCATTTCGTCTTCTCTAAGTACACTCACTCCTTTACATCTCAATTCTCAAACCAACAATCTTACCTTCGTCTCTCTTTCTATTTTACAAAGTACATTTTAAAAATGAAAGGAGGCGATATATTCTGTGCATCTCAAGTTGCAACATCCATATGTTTAAGTAAATAAGAACGCTCATCTTCTTCTTTGACCATTCAACTCGACCTGGGGAGCGTCCAAGCCATAGACCAGTACAATCCCATCATCAAAGACTCCAGAATAATCGGAAAATCACTCCCACCTTGCAATTCCCAGCAGCCGCCTATTAGTCCCAAGCCGCGCAAAAAACACCACAAGAAGAACCCGAAGAACTCTTTAGAGGAGAATGCTGAAGAAGAAAAGAAGAAGAACATGAAGCCAAATGATCAGAAAATAAAAAGTATTAATTTGGAGAACTCTTTAGAGGAGAATGCTGAAGAAGAAAAGAAGTACCTGAAGCCAAATGATCAGAGAAAAAAAACAGTAATTTGGAAACAAATGATGATAATAAGAAACATTCTAGAAGTATTAAAAAGAGCTGGAGTTGCATCAGGTCTGGATATTTTATCAGCCCTGCGAGTTCTACTAGGTACATGTTGAGTGATAAAGCTTTCTTCGGCGGGTTATTGGATTCTGATCCGGGTCTGAAATTGGTTCCTGGAGAACAATCCAAGCTGTCTGAAGCCACGAAAACAGACAAGTTGTACGATGCAAAACCGGCATCTCCAGAACAAGTTATCCTTCCATCTTACGAGCATGTTTGGCCTAACTTAAAAGCCTAAAAAAAGATAGTTATATAATTTTTTTTATCAATAATTTAATTTCTGCTAATTCATCAGTATAAATGTTTCTATGATTTGGCTTGAATCTTGTTGCAGGTGGAGGTAGTTGTTCTTGGAGAGTCACTAGATTGTAGAGGATGCGAGAAAGCATCTCTCTAAAATGGAAGGTAATCATGTTAATTCTTGGACAGTATTTCTCTGTCTTTTTTCCTTAAATTATTATGATAG
>CAIGRP010108322.1:0-14130 GCA_903798385.1 Fraxinus cuspidata | reverse complement strand
ATACAGTGCTATAATCTCAATAAGAACTTAAATGCGGAAACGAAAAACACAAGATTTGGTTACCCAGTTCGGCAAAGCCTACTCTGGGGGGCTCAGAGGCAATTACTATAGCCCGTCACTATGCAAGAACCTTCAAGAGAGAGTTTACAGAGTTTACATAACCAAGACTCAGACACACTACCGATCATCGATCACTTTTGGATCTCCCAATACAATTAACAATTCAAGAACACATCACATCCCCTTATGCTCACTTGATTTCCGATTGTAATTGTTAATCAATTACAACCTAAACTCAACTAATGACTTACAACAATATCCACTAAGCAACCATACTATAAAATCAATAATCACTAATGGATATGTAAATGATTACACAGACAAGAACACAAACTCTCGTAACGGGAGTGCAAAATCGCCTCACAGATCGCAGAAGAGGGAGCCAGATGAAGAGCAAGAGAATATGACTTTCCATTGACTCAAAAGGGCCTTTTATACCTTCAGGCCCAGCCGTAGATCTGTATTGATAGCCCAAATCAACTCCAAGAAAAACCCAAGTCCAAGTGATTGTCATGGAACCAATCTAGCCATGCCAAGTGGAAGGAATTAACACAAGTAAAAAAAGTGTTTTCACTTAACAAAAGGAGTCGGTTTTCTTAGAACCACAACTTTCAATTTGGTTTCAAATAAATTTGACCGAGAAAATATTCTTCATTTATATATAAATAAATTTATGGAAATTTATTACAAATAAGTTATTCTAGAGTGTTAGCATACAGTATTCTCAACCATTAGACGAAGTGGGACGCGTAATAGTGATCTTGACCGTTAAATCGCAACACGGGCCCCTTTAATTTCGGTTCGCTATAAATATAACCGCCTTGGAGCTGAAGAAATGCACAGAACTGAGAGAGAGAGGAGAAGGATCAAAAGTTTGAAAATGATCACAAATTGGTAATCTATCTGCTATAATTCAATTCACACGTAAATGAACGGTAGAATGAGGATGGTAAGGCGATCTGTACTGACAATGACGGCGTTGAGAGGAAGGAATTGGGATTTGATTCCGAAATCTTTGATTCCTCGCTGCTATTCCGCGCCCGCTTCATCGCCACGGTCACCTGGCAATTGCGCTGCGGCGACTGATGATCTTCTGCTTGATGAATCAACGGTTTCTGCTACGACCGGGGCTGAGATGTTACCCACGCTGCTCCGTCCTTGCGTTGTTGTATACGACGGCGTTTGTCACCTCTGCCACACCGGTAATTTCTCTATTTTCACTCTTTCTCGCACTCTTTATACGTCTATGTACTAGTGTGTGTGTGTGTGTGTGTGTGTTATGTATTTAAATGCTTTGGAATAATCCAAACCTAAAATTGATTTTTTTTCTCGTTTCATCCATTTGTTGGTGTTTTGTGGTATGTAGATGTGTTTAAATGCTTTGGAATAATTTGAGTCTAAAATACGATAATTGTATATAGTGGGGGAAATTATTAGTTTGTGTTCATTTTATTGTTAGTCTTGTAGAAATTTATTTAGGACTGCACTGTTGACGTTATTTTCATTGTCATGATCGTCAAAGCTGTTAACGATCGTTTGTTTTCTTTCCACTTGGAGTAAAGTGATTACACTAAGAGAGAGAAGCTTGAGCGAGGAAAGGAAATTGAAAGTGGAAAAGAAAAATACGTCAATAGACATCCAAGACAAAGATCTGCCATCAATTTATATTGTAATGAGCTCATCTGTTATTATTATTTAGAGATTATTGTGAGTGCTACTATTAATCAGAGCTGTTTATCGCCGAAAGTAATCGTAGTTCATGCAATTAAAGGAATTGTAAACTGGATCTCCATCGCTTCATCCCTCAAATGACTTGCTGTCAAGGCCAGCCCTACCAAGAAAGACTGCACAATGGTTGTTCCATGTTTTAGGGTATCAGGTAACAAAGGATCCATGGAGCGTAGAATGGCGGAGTTCATTGAAAAGAGCGAGATTGGTGCTCCTGCATTGTGATTAGTACTGAGATGTCAATGCTTATCACCTAGTAATTGATAAATGCTCTTGACACTGATGAAAGCTACATTAAGCCCCTGTTTGGTACACATTATTTCAAAATACATTATTTTAAAACTCATTTTCAACCACACATTTTTCATTAAAATAATATTTTCCATCGCATTAATAACTTTTCCTTACTTTTTAACCACATATTTCCTATCATATCACTATTTAAAATACATTATTTCTTCAGTAATACCATCAAACACACCTTAAAAAGAATGAAACTGGAATTTGGTAATGTGATTGCATTGCGTGTTTTACAGCACGGATGTTGTGGACATTGTGAGATTATATAATCTTTGCATGAGATGTCAATGTCATGGCTTTGAAGTTCTCTTGTTCTATTGAAGTTCAGATTATCACGTTCCAAATTAAATAAAAATCGGTTCTTGCACTACTTGTGTAAATGTAATGTGTGATGAAGTTAAAACTATTAGTAATTATCTTGTATTTGATGAAGCCTTACATTAGTTTGACAAATACAATTGTCCTCCATTCTAACAACCCCTGCTCACGTGTTAATAGTTATTGTTGTTATCCTGCTATTTCACACCTAAGACCTTGCTCTGCATGCTATAAATGTGCAGGAGTGAAGTGGGTAATTAAGGCCGACAAGGATAAGAAAATCAAGTTCTGTTGTCTACAGTCAAAAGCTGCCGAGCCTTACATGAGAATGTGTGGTGTTGACAAAGAGGATGTTCTCCGTCGCTTTCTGTTCATTGAAGGTCCAGGTTTATACCACCAAGGCTCTACTGGTACTTCCTTTTTTTCTCATTCTTTTTCACAATTAATGGATCTTACAATGGCATATTGTTAGAACATATTCATATGATGAACCACATTGCAGAATGAAATTATATCACGCAGACAAAATTGTTGATGAAATGGCAAATATAATGCCTTTTTAATTGATTTGTGTGATTTTGCTTCTATGTGGCTTTCTTGATGTACTCTTCCCGTCATGAAGCATTTTCTTTCACTTTTTTTTTTTCGAAATTGTTTTCTTTCACTTTGGAGTTTCCTTTGATCAGTCTTTCTTCAATCCTTTGAACCATGGGGAGGTTTTTGTATATTGAGTAAACTTGGGTTTCCACACATTTTGAAATTTTCCAAAAAAATTTCCTGGTATTAATACAAGATTACATGCCTTGCTTCAAAATGTTGCCCATTCAATCAATCATTCGAATTTCATTGAATATATATTATAAACATCATTCATCAAAAAACTCATTGTACTTGTACGGACAAAGAGTGACAATCACAGAGAAGATGAACATCCCCTTCCTGACATTTGACGTAGAACTAAATTGGAACCTACAATTGTGTATTTTTTGAGGTACCAAATTATTATTCTTTTCTTCGGGGTCTACAAAGGAAATTATTTGGGAATCGAAGAAAATTGGGCAAAAGACACAGTTGTTTGGAATTTGATGCTGCTATTATGTTATCTGACCACTCATCATCATTTGGGGAAGAAATGGCTTAAAGGTTTCGTTTACGATACCAAGGGAAGCATTTTAGTTTCTCTGTGCCCCTCTTTTTTCCCCTTGGAAAGGCGAGTGCCTTCATATACAGGGAACTCTCGTAAACTATAGTTTCTGTCAGTTCCTTATGCGATGTTTGCTAAATAGCGCACCTTGATGCATGAAATGAATTCTTTGTTTTTATTTATTTATTTATTTATTATTATTATTATTATTATTATTGCTGTCCTTTGCTTTTTATGAACTGTTTTCTAGAATATTATACCAATTTTGCACATATATATATGTTGTTTTAAGCTTATTTGAGAAAATATTTTTTCTGTCTTATTTTCAGCTGCTTTGCGGGTTCTGTCTCACTTACCACTGCCTTATTCCGTGTTGAGCACCCTCATAATTGTTCCGACTCCTTTGAGAGATGCTGCCTATGACTATGTTGCCAAGCGACGCTATGACTGGTTTGGGAAGCACGAGGATTGCTTAGTTCTAAAGGAAACGGAGTTGCTCGAGCGTTTCATTGATTGGGAAGAACTGCTAGAGCGAAGCCGCAAACAATTCTAAGCGGGTCGTACATTCAAATAATCATGTTATACTGATTAGCTTCAATTAGTCAGCTGGCATATCAAGTTTGATCCGTGGTTTCAGGACATTATAGTTGGATTCCTTCAAGTTTGTAAGTTGTAAATGCAGAGTTATCAAGTAGATCATTATACTGCCATATACAAGGAGACTAGAATTGAATTTACTGCTAAGTTGACTGCCTGACACTGTCGTCTGTTATACAAGAAGCCGAACCCTTAGTCTTTGCTCTCTATGGATTGGGTTAAAACTTGAAGGTTTAGAATGAAATATGACGCCGCTAGGGAAGGTTAAAACTTTTTATTGGCCTTGTATTCATTGAGTGTGCTTGATTTTTATCACACAGTCATGCCCCATGCTAACCATTAGAATTATGAAGACACTCAATTTTTTTTGTTATCCATCCTAGATCAGAAAATGAACTGGCTGTCGCACTAAATTAAGAGATTGTAACCCGGCAAGACAATCAAATATATATAATTTTTGGAAAACAAAGAGAACTGCATTCATATAGAAGTACGCCTCATACGTACGATATTTACTCGTGGTATGGATAATAGCCATAATGCATCATCAAATATGGACCTAACTACTGCTACAAGCTTCTACCGATTTGTTCCTGCGCACTACTTGAAAACTTTATTAGGAAACAATCGTGTGTCATCGAGTCTGAATCCCTTCAATTTCACTAGGACTCTTAGGGATTGTTCTCTTCGTATTTCAGTTTTTAGTTTTGAGTGTCCATTTTGAAATTGCTGAAAACACGTTCTTTTTGGCATTTTGAAAAATCGTTTTCAAAAATAAAAAATGAAGTTTTTGTTTGATTTTAACTGAAAACAGCCAAGAAGACTTTTTTTGGCATTTTTCGTTTTCTTTGTAAATTTAAACTTGTTTTTGAAAATTCATTTATGAAAATAAGTAAATAAACGTGTTTTCAAAAACTGAAAATGACCTGAATAACAGACCCTTAGCTGTCGGCAGATGAACCTTGGAAATTTATATAGAGAAATTGTAATGATCTAATTATATTACACATTTGGACATGACAACGAATAAATTCTACATGGTAAAAAGATAAAACTATGTAAACGTAAGGGTTTGAACTACGTCCATTAATATGATATCATAGTTAATTAAGCTCAAACAAGCAACTCCGTTCGAATAACATGCAAAGATACACATAAGTCGATCGTTTCACTGGGATATTGACAAATTGTAATCAGACAAGAAATCAAATTTTCGTATAGTACCCTACAAAAACAAGGCGAGGTGCACTCATAAAGAAGTAGGCATCGCACATACAATATTTACTTGGATATGTGCATGTTATCTACAATCTCCATCTTACTTGTGTGGTTACAAGTCGAGAAAGCAGCACAAAAACAAACAGTTGCCCTTCTCAAAACTTCAAAATTGCACTGTATACTTGCGTCCTCATAAGTTCCTTTCATGAGGTTCAAGCCATGGGTATCCAAGGAAATCAAACACTTCTTTATCCGTGTCAAACTTCAAAGCGACACTACCCTTGCTTCCCTATAGATATAATAGATACATAAAAAGAATCATCAAATATGGAATTAAGCATTTACTACTATAAACTATAATTCTATTCTTACCCGTCTGCCACCCGAACTTTGAGTAGCAGGAAACAGTCCTGTGTCATCGAGTCTGAATCCCTTCGATTCTGCTAGTAGTCTCAACCTGAAGAAAAAATACCACGGAGATTTATAACACAGACGAAAAATACAAGTTAAGAAGATAGTCATACCTCCTGTTTAGTACATCATTCCCTGTCCATGCTATTAGTCCAAATGCATAAATATCCCTTGGATAAACCTACAAATAAAAAAGAACTTTGTGAATATGGCTTTTGCATGATCAGCTGTATTCAAACCTTAATGAGTGTATTAAACTTGGCACCGAATTGAAATGAGCCAAAACTCAGCTCGAAGATAATCCAAAATGACTGACTCAACTAGGACAAGATGAGGTGGGTTGAGAAGGCCATGCTGATCCATACCATCCTGCTTGCTCCTTGAGGGTATGTTTGACGCCTCAGATTAGGTCATATAAGGAATGTAGTATGAAATTATAATAGATGGTATTGTGGTGGATTAAGGTTGGATAATATCCTTTAGTTTTTCATTCAAAAGATAGTCATTTGCACTAAGAACCATATAACATAACACAAAAGTTGGAGATGGGTTGAGGCATGATAAGAAAGATACAGTAATAACATTCTTTTGAATTAAAAATCAAAGAATACTATCTACATTAATCCACCATAATACCCCCTCTACAAAATTCCTTATACAGTCTAATATGGTGAGCCAAACACAACCTAAGAGCTGTACCAGTCAAAATCTGGTCCCCATAAGTAAGTTTGATTACAACATGCAATATCTAATGAATTGGTAACCTCCCTGTGTGTCTCAGCATTTGCCCTTATACAGTACATTGACATAAAATGTGATGGATACATACAGATAGATAAAGATACATTCTTATATGGCAACCAATGAACCTTATAACGGATCAATTAACATGATATCACGTTATCAAAGATATTTTAGACAATTTTCCATGACAACAGCAATACCAATCTGAGCCATTTCGCGAAGGAAATGCAATGGATTAACCAGCCTAAAGAACCATATACTACAGATATTCGGGTCAACCCACATCTTGCACTTTTCTTTTAAGGTTGTACCAAAATTCTTGTTGGAATTTGATACCATTACTCTGCATCAAATACACGTAAATTGAAATGACAATCTCAGACCCAGTACATCAACAAGTGGACATCAACAAGTGGATCACGTATTAACTAACATATCAGTAAACAGCTACCTTTATTTGAAAGAAACAAATGTCAGTTTATTTAGACTATTTTTCACACAGTACCTGTCAATGATTAATATTCATGTCACAACTACGGATGGGAATATTTTTAGTATTACAATTTACAGGAGTAACGTTTTGTTCTTGTTTTGAAACAAGCAAATAAATCTAAGTGTAATACCTTTAAATCTATACGATGTCGTAACTCTCGACCAGGATAGGTACAAAGGCCAAAATACGTATCCACTCCAGAGTCCGTACCCTGTATGCAAATAGCATAGAATACGAGATCAAAAAGGAAAATAAGTTAAGCAACAAAACATAATGTATGTATGTACACCTCAATGTGATGATCTACGTAATTAATCTTATGCCTGCAATAAATCTATGAACTTTATAAATGGATTTTTTTCTCTTTCCAATTTTATCTTTTAGTAGTGACGAGTGAGTACGTATCTACTTTCCTTGTAATAATTATGGTGGTGGAGGGTTCAATATTATATTAAGTGAACATCTAGATTTAGATATTCTATGAAGAGAAAAATTCAAAATGATGAAATCAGTAGTTACCTCCTCACTATGAATACTGAAGATCAGATCCTCCCTTAAGAAGTTTATATCTTTAAGGCGCTTCACAAATTTAGGAAGAAACCCAATATGACTGGATTAATGGAAAACAGTAGTCAGCTTTCGAGATAAAAGCTTCCAAAGTACACATAAAATGGATATTGCTTAGGTTCCACTTGTTCTAAAGAATAGTACGGGTAACATCAAAATTATACGAAAATCTGGACAGATATAGAGAAAATCCACCCTGCTTTTCCCTTGTGTATGTATGTGTACTCGTGCATTTGTGTATATATGATTTGAACGGATAATGTTGTCCGGTTTCAAAGCAGGAAACAAAAAGTGAAAATGGTTATTTTCCAGGAATTTGAATATCAGCTTCAGAAATTTTGGTACCTAAATACCAATAGCTTTTAGATTTAATAATGAAAATCAACTGAAGGTAAAAGTCAGTCAACATAGTAGCATTTTTAAATTCCTTGAAGCGGAATGAAAGTTGAACTAGTTGAGCGTAATTGCAGTCAAAATTACACCTTTTTCCATCAGGATGAGTAATTACAATGTCCATATCCCCACACGACGTCTTTCCACGTCTGAATGATCCTCCACAAACTACACCCACCTGCAGCAATTAATAACAGTAAAAGATGAGAAACCAAGTATCATCAAGCATTCTAATGCTCCCTGCATTGTAAATTGATTTTAAAATTAAAATGGTAATTAAAACCAATTTGAAGAAGAAACAATCAGCGCCCAAATTAGTCAGGAGAAACAGGTTATAAAGAGAGAGAATGATAATTAAGCACATCCAAAATAAGACAAATAACTAAGATTACTACCCCAGGCAAAATCTCCTCTCCAACTTTCTTGAGAAGACTTTCCATCTCTTGAACCTATATTTTTTTCCGCTAGTGTTAACAAGGTAATAAAAACAATCAAAATACAAAATTGAAATTACATGCTGTTAAATATGGTTATAAAGCAATAGAGGCTGACCTCATGACGTGGAATTCTTGTTTTAATGTCGTCAAAATATTTTAAGCCTAACCTCTGAGCATTAGTTAATGATTCCTCATATTTTAGATCATCCAGGGTCCGGTGTCCTTTATCATAAAGTTTCAGTGCAGTGGCGGGTCCAATACCCCATATTTCTCCAAATAAGCTGATTGACCGTATCTGGGAATATATTAATGAAAATTCAGCAGTAATAAATGAGTATCATCTTGTTTAAGGATTTGAGCATAAAACTCCCAATGCTATGTTGATTAATATTCTCTTGACCCTGTTACAATTCCTCGGTCTACAGACATTAGCTTCGTTTGGAATATTATGATTTCTGATCAAATGGAAAGCAACCAGGTATCACAAAATCATCATCCTTCATGATTTAAGCTACGTGACCTAAGTAAATCTATTGCTATTAGGTATTGCTCCTTACTCCATTATGACAGTTAAGTCAAGAATCAGAAGGTAAAAGAAAAATTTCTACCATCGAATCTGTTTAACATGATTCAACAGAACTATGCATCCCATTAAAAGAGTTTTCATTCAAACTTTTACAAATATGGCACCTTTTCATCGTTCTCAAAGTGCTCCAACTTGGATAGCTTCCCAGTGGTCACAATTTCCTGAATCTGTAGCAGATAAGATAAAAATGAACTAGAGATATGTTATCCCAAAGGCTTAGATGAAAAATGAGTGATGATTCAGGCTGTAAACTAATTCTATATTGTGAATCTGCTAACATAACTGTTTGCTTACATGATCTTGCATTGACTTTCCAATCCCAGGTAGGTGCTTGACCTGGTCTGCACTTTCAATTTTGAAAGGCAATTTTTCAATAACCGGGATAGCCTTATAATAGCTAAAAGACCTCCGATCATCACCCAGAGCTATTATTAAAGATCAGAGTAATGAAGTCAGTTTTTCTAAACAAGCAACTCCGAAGTATTATGAACATAGATGATATGCTGGCCAAGTTTCACCTCTGTAAATGTCAATAAGCTTTCCGAATATCTCAGTTATATTTCTGTTCAAGTCGGGAGGTTTATACAGCAAAGACACATCAGAAGTAGAGACCTGTTCAGAAGAATGTCCTTGAATATGCAACCACATTAGACTGAAAACAAAATTCATGTGCAAAACAATATAAATGTTAATCCCCGTACAGACGTTATAGAGAAACTATGAGAACATTTCATATATTGTAGGCAAATTCAATAGGAAAAAATTGCATACTCTTACAGCTTTATTTTGGCCGTCAAGAGTAATTGGACTGGTTATTTCTGGGCTTACAGAGCGAGAGGAGGCACTAGAAGTACCCATTTTTGAAGGCTCATTGTGAGTATTGTCTAAAGTTCTAGTCCTTTCTTCTGAGCTAACAGCTTCGGAATCCTGTATAATGCTTCTGATCTTCTTGTGTTGCGACGGTTCATCAATGCTTGCACGACTTTCATCAATGAGTTTCACTTGGTTTTCTGTGTCCATTGATAGAATGTATGAATCTTCAGACACCTTTTTTCCAACTCTTAAGCAGTCTTCAAGCCACTGATAGTTGAGAACTTTCTGTAACAAGTTTGCATTGATGAACATCGTAAACATTAAGTACTGCCATAATCAACTACCACAAAGTAGGATCAATTTAAGAAATCATAACAAGATCTATGTTACTTATCATAAGTCAGTCATTTCAAAGTTACTATTGACAAAATGCAATCTCTATCTTTCACAGCTCAATTTAAACCTTCACAACGTGAAAAAATAAAAAAATAAAAAAATCATGCAAATAAAAAACAGCTGAAACCCAAAGACCAGCACACATTTCCACCAATGTGGTTCATAAGTATAACAGTACCGTTCAATAAGCTCAATTATTTACTATTACAATACATACTGACATAACCAGGTTATCTAATTGCAAACCATAATTTGTAATTATTTATATAACCAAAATTTACTTAAAATGAAAACTTTAGCATAATAAAAATACTTACTCCTTTAAATCTTGTCAAAGATTCGCGATCAACTTTCTGAAGAAGTGAATTTAAATTCACGGCAAAAATATGGGTGACCCTTTTGGAAAAACGGTCCTCGATATTAGCTCCCATTTGCACCAATTTCTGCTTCCAAATCTACAATTATTAAAAAATTTAACATTTTTCAAGAAAATTGCTACTACTGACCATTGCAAGAGGAAATTTACCTAAATCAAATGAAAAAAAAAATATAAAAAAATATGATAACCTGTAGACGGCGAGTCTGTACACCAGTTTCGATTAAGAAAACGGTCATTCCAGAGAACATACCATGAGGATCGGACGGTGGATATTTGTTCTTCTTCACTATTGCCTTTGGCGCCATTTCTGCAGTTTTACTTTCTAGGTTTGTTACTACTTGCTAGAAGAAAGGGGAACTTTTGAAGAGCCGCACTAGTTTTGGCCTTTGGGGTTAATTCCCTGAACAGTTACTGAAAATTTTCATGGGTCAACAAATTTCAAAACTGTGTCCGTTACTAAACTTTGAAAATTGGCACCTCATCCCTCATTAAATAAACGACGCTTGTAAAATTGTAAGGATATGATGACGTATCTAACGGTCATTAGCACATCATTGTAAAAAAAAAAAAAAAAATACAAGGCGTCATCTTGGGACTGCTTCTAAATGTAAGGAGGGGTGAAGTTAAAAATAACGATTTGTGTAAGGATATTTGGAATTTAAGATTACGTCTCCATGAAATTAAATAAGAGGGTGTGGACGACCAGCATATAAAATCTAAATTTTGTGATTTCGGTGTATTGTTTTTAAATAACGTGTCATGTCAACCATACTGTTAGACACGTTATAAAATTCTTTCAATTTTGCCAGCGTCATTTATGCAATGATGAGGTACCAATTTTCAAAGTTCAGTGACTAATGGGAATAGTTTTGAAGTTCAATGACCCCATGAGAACTTTACGAAAAGTTTAGTGACTATTTAGATAATTAACCCCAATTTTGGCGTCTTTTACAGACTCTTAATTTATAAGGGCGTCCTCAATGGCATATGAAAAGTTGCTCCAATGATACATCGAGTGCATTTTTTTATAGATTTTTTCATTTAACCCTAATTTGTCATTGTTCACGATTTATAAAACTTGTTTCTTCCACATATATCTTTATTTAATATTTTAGCATTAATAGATTTATAATTATTTTAATAACACCAAATTTAGGGTTGAAGATAACCTAATAATAATAATAGAAAGTATTAATATTCTTTGCTCTTCATTATTTTATTTAAAATATATTTTTATATGTAAATGACAATTAATTCAAATAATAGATGAATAATTTTAAAAACAGAATATTGAAATCTTATTAAACGTAATCATTAAAGTAATAATAGTGATTTGAGTTTAACTTTCCAAATATGGAAAGCAAAACCTACTTTCTATCTTAAAAAGTTAGAATAGGGAAACTATTGGATCTTGTCTTTAAGAAATAATTTTTAAAATTGAGAGAATTTTGTGTTTAAAAAATTTCTATGAGATGCCATTATAACTTACTTTTAAGTAAAAGTAAAAAAGTTGACTCTCATTTTTAAGTAAAATTAACACATTAATTTGGGATGCCTAATATTATTCCCAACGGGTAAAAGTTTCACAAAACAATTGTGAATTTTTCCTTCTAAATACTAAATTGTGAAGTCACCCATGTGAGGAGCACGTGAATTGTCGAAATATCATTAATCATTGCATGAAGTGGTAGAGTTCACAATGACATTTTATCTAAATGCATCCATTCCAGAAGTTAGAGTTTGTTGCACATGTTAGCGCTATAATTATTATAGTTATTCGGGTAGTAAATACCATCAAATTTATTATGAGTCAATGACAGCATCTTAGTTTGAACTAATTCATATTTACACGTGCATAGTTTCTTAGTTGGTAGGGTGTTTTGCCTAATTAGTTTAATCAATGAATGAGATCTTGACTTGTTGAATAGTTATGCGGAACTACTCTCCGCTGCCAACTTCTTGATCTTCTAGGCTGCGAAAATTTGAGACAATTACGACTCTCTCAAGCATTGTTAATGTTATTCAAAATAGTTAGATAAAAAACATTGTTAAGTGTAGGAGTGAGCGTTTCAATCGGAATCGGAATTGAACCGGAACCAGAGATTTTTATTCGAGTTTAAAAAAATAATTTAGGAACCGAAACTGATAGTAAAAACGATCGGGTCCGAGTCAATTCTTGGTTCTTGAATCAGAATCGTGCGTACCCAACTTTAAAATCAAGTTTGTATTTTTTATAATTTTTTATTTATAAAAATTTATTCAACTTAAACCAATGATCCCCTCCCAACAAGTTTGCAAGGTTCAACTAGTGTTAAGCCAAATAATAGGTACCAAATCAATCAGATTATTTCATTTAAATAATTGAATAATATCGATTTTGATCATGGTCATTTTTCATCACACTTTAAACGTCGTTTGTCTCACAAACCTTTCTTGATGTACCGCACATTGAGGCACAACCTGGAACACATTCGCATTGGTTTAAGAAAGTGTTGAAATATGTATTTGGCGATGTATTTTTATTTATTCTATTTATGTAATATATTGGAAAAAAAATAATTTATATTGTCACCTCACGATTCCGAATCGAAACTGATTCGATTAGAGTTTGATTTCAGTAATTACATGTACTCGAATTGATCCATTTATGAAATACTTGAAATATAATAGGTGATTGAGGATATTGAAATATCCCGAGCTAATTCACCCGATGTCACGTTGGAAGGCAAATGACCGAAATTTCCATGGTGAAACTGTAAAATGACTTTATTTTAAATTGTTTCTTAACATTTTAAACCCTTGTATAATCTCATTGTTTTCAAAATACATTTCTCTCTTTTTTTTTCAACTGCATATTTTTCAATAAAATAATAATACACGCAAGTCTAAATTTTTACTTTATTTTTAACCACACATTCTCCATCAATCTACTATTTTGAAATGTATTATTAGCCAAAAAGGGGCTCAAACATTTGCTAAGTTTTAGCCTCAACCAAAATGTTAGCTCATTTCAAACCGGATCAGATATTCACATCCGACCCAAACACCCCTAGGGATGGCAACGTTTCGAATCGGGGTCGGTTCAGCCAAAACCATAACCGCAGCATCAGATTTTTTGCCATACCATAACCGTATCATAACCATGTAAGTCGGTTCGGTTCTATTAATAACCATGAAAATAAATTATTTTTTATATGTCCAAACTCCAACCGTCAAATTGAAAAAAAAATATGAAAAAAAGTCAATAAAAACAAACACACAATGCTAAGCCAATTTAGCAAACAATATCCCAAATTAAAAATGCAAAATTCAAATTTAACAAATAATATTATCAACATAGTCAAGACTCTTACTAGCATAAGTCAATTTTCATTATTCTCCACAACTCTTACTAGCATAGTTCAAGAGTCAAGACTCAAAATTGATTCATATATAGTAAATAAGAAATGTAATTAGAGTAATAATACAACGATACTACATTATCAAGAATGGTTTTAACTGAAGATTTAAACAAAAAAATATACCTCTTCGTCAATGTCCTCCTCC
>CAIGRP010108317.1:0-17229 GCA_903798385.1 Fraxinus cuspidata | reverse complement strand
CTCAATGTAATTTTCATCATTATATTAAGAAATGGAATATGACATTAAAAATTTTCGAAATTTTACATCCGAAAAAGTCACATGTCATGTAAATTTTCGGATGCAAAATTACATGGAGTATGATTTTTTTGGACGTAAATTTTCGATTGTAAAATCTCTCAACTTCTTTGTAAGTTCGATTGTACCCCTCTAACTTTAAACGTCTGCGTCCGCCCTTGATCGCTGCCATACTAAAAGCTGCTGAATTATCTTAAAACTTTCCAGCCACCATCAACTGAAGAAATCTCTAGATACAATTCCACCACCATTCACGGCTATGTGTGTGTGTGTGTGTAACTGCTATGCATATATAATTGTGTGAAGGTGAGCAGAGAGATAGAGAATGAGAGGCACACATATATGAGTGGTGTGAGAGAAACTAATCAAGAGAAGTTAGGGGAGTGTTATAATTAAATAGTAAGGTGCTAGCATGAGTGNGAGAATGAGAGGCACACATATATGAGTGGTGTGAGAGAAACTAATCAAGAGAAGTTAGGGGAGTGTTATAATTAAATAGTAAGGTGCTAGCATGAGTGGAATTTAGTGTGGTGTGGTAAGGTGTGTTTGTAATAAAATCAATTGTACACGTTTGTTTAGTAATAATAGATAATATCTTTTGTACTTCAAACTCAACAATTTGGTATTAGAGCGAGGCGGTCGGAGACGTATTTTTGAGCTTCGGGTGTTCGTGCACAAAAGGAGATTGTGAAGCTTTTGTAAAACTTGCTTGATTATGAAGAGGTAGATCAAGTCACGATGAGTGACCTACAAGTAGTAGGCAGAATAAATAAGCTCAATAATTAGAACTAGACCACATGGCAAACTTGCATGGAGTCGTATTTCCAAGGGCAAGACCTGTGGGAAGTAATTGGTGGAGAGGACGTGATGCCACTAAGGAGGCCGGAGCTCTGAAGAAATGGAGAATTAAAGTAGGTAAGACCATCTTCGTTATAAAGACAACAATTGATGTAAATAGTAAGGTGCTAGCATGAGTGAAATTTAGTGTGGTGTGGTAAGGTGTGTTTGTAATAAAATCAATTGTACACGTTTGTTTAGTAATAATAGATAATATCTTTTGTACTTCAAACTCAACAATTTGGTATTAGAGCGAGGCGGTTGGAGACGTATATTTGAGCTTCGGGTGTTCGTGCACAAAAGGAGATTGTGAAGCTTTTGTAAAACTTGCTTGATTACGAAGAGGTAGATCAAGTCACGATGAGTGACCTACAAGTAGTGGCAGAATAAATAAGCTCAATAATTAGAACTAGACCACATGGCAAACTTGCATGGAGTCGTATTTCCAAGGGCAAGACCTGTGGGAAGTAATTGGTGGAGAGGACGTGATGCCACTGAGGAGGCCGGAGCTCTAAAGAAATGGAGAATTAAAGTAGGTAAGACCATGTTCGTTATAAAGACAACAATTCAACAATTGATGAAAAATTGTTGGAGCATATAAGAGACAAGACTACACAAAAGAAAGCATGTGCTCTAGCCACTCTATTTTCAAAGAAAATAACTTGGGGTTGTAATTGTTGGAAAACGAGCTACTTTCGATCATTTAAGGAGAACAAATGGTAAGTCAATATTTTAATAAAGTTAAATCTCTTTGTCGTGAAATTTTAGAATTAAATTCTTCAAATAAGATTTCGGAGTCTAGAATGAGAAGAATAATTATACATGGTTTGAGACTCGAATTTAGAGGATTTATTGCTGCCATACAAGGTTGGCCAGAGCAACTTTCATTGGCCAATCTTGAAATTTTGCTGGCCGACCAAGAAGTGTTAACCAAATAAATGTTATGGGTCTCAATAAAAAAAGAAGAAGAAAAAGAAGCACTGTATAGTTATAAAAGAAGAGGTCGACCCCGTCAATAAAATAATAACGACCTAAAAGAAGATAAATTTAAGACTAGTTGAAGGAAGCTATCAGACAAGGGGAGTTCAACAAAAGAGGTTAGTCTTTCAAAGAATATCAACGAACTAATGGCTCGTGTTTTATATGTGGAAAACGAGACCATCATGCTCGTGTTTAAAAAGAAGTCAGTAGAAGGCAATATAGTAACCTCTAACGGGCAAGAAAAATACAATAGTAAAGAAGAATGAGATGTGGTGGCATCTACAATAGTAATTGAACAAGCTCGAGAAAAGAAATCAATTCGAGTATAAATGATGAATCAGTATTAGTTGTAGGTTTTCCTGAACAAATGGATTGGGAAGATGATTGGATCGATGGTTCGAGAGAGGACATCGTGATTCATGAAAAGTCTCTTGGTGGGACTTCACAAAGAGAAGAACTACTAGAGTCAAAAGAAGTTTTTGAAAAAGCTTATTTTTGGCAGATACCGCAAAGAGTTGAGCTACTGAATTTAAATGAAATGAAAGACAAATTGCAAAAGAAGGTCATGGAAGCACAACGAAGCGTTGAGGGATTTAAAGATCTACAGGTATCAAATGTTAAAGAAAGTTTATAAGAGCGACACAGAGTCTTGAACAAAATGAAGTAGATCAAGAAACACTAATGAAGGATCAAAGGAGTCAACAAGATATCAAGGTACGTACAAATTCACAATCACAAATAAAGAAATCGGGTGGATTTAAGAAATCAAGTACCAAGTATGTTAATCAAGAAATAAAAAAGGACGAGTGCAAAAGAGCTAAACATAATTGAAGTTGCGGATGCATTGAATAAAGGATCAAGCGATTTGAAATTGGTAGATTTTCCAGCAAAGCTGGACATGATTAAAAAGAAAAGAGTCAAAATGAAAAGTTGGTGCTGAATGGGAGAATTGAAGAATCACCACCAACTTTTCAATTTTTTCCGTAGCTGTCAATATTAGAGAAGAAATTAATTTATCCTATCATCACCGCCATACTAGAAGCTGTTGAAATTATCTTAAAACGTTTCGGCCACCATCAACTCAAGAATTCTCTAGATACAATTCCACCGCCATTCATGGCTGTGTGTGTGTGTGTGAGAGAGAGAGAGAGAGAGAGAGAGAGAGATTGCTATGCATATATAATTGTGTGAAGGATGCTAATCTAGTTACCCTTTTTATTTTTGCTTCTCTCTCATTCTTTGTTGAACCACTTCATCTAAAAGTTTACACTGTTAGAGAGTGACTCGTGTATTCATTTAAATATCGTCTGCAATAGTACCCATCAAGTGGAACCATATTCATTTTTTGATCAAAGGTTTGACGCATGCATAGTTTGGAGAGAGAGAGAGAGAGGCACACATAAATGAGTGGTGTGTAAGAGAGAAATTAATCAAGAAAAGTCAGTGGAGTGATATGATTAAATAGTAAGGTGCTAGCTTGAGTGGAATTTAGTGTGGTGTGGTAAGGTGTGTGTGTGTGTGTAATAAAATCAATTGTACAAGTTTGTTTAGTAATAAAAGATAATATCTTTTGTACTTCAAACTCAACAATTTTCGTGTTTAATAGCTCACCTAACACAATGAATTAGCTCCTCAACAGAAGTGAATAATACATCACATGGAAGACCCGAGGAATAATCCCCTGACACTAGCACCAGTACTCGTGACCTTTGTCTTCCCTTCAAGCCAAGCCCCAGTTTCAACTCTAGATGAGTTTGGTCAGAAGAGAGTATGTAATTCTGGCAAAAGATTCGACAATCAAACCTCGAAGCTTTCCGAAAGTGCCTCAAGCAAGGATTCCAGATTCAGAGAGTTCACAATACTTGATATCCCTTAATCACACATACTGATGGAGATCAAGATAAAAAGAATTTGAAGTGTCCCCCCTCCTCTGAAGTCAAACTCAAACAACCAAGATCGAAACTTATACTGCAAAATTCACAACCATAATCCCGACAACTATCGAATCTTGTAAGACAAAATTGAAGCCTTGATCAGGAGAGGATACCATACTATTATAACATTTTTTCATGGTTGTAGCCTGATTTCAATTAAAACTCATCTTCATAACAGTTGCATATTACTTCATTTAGGGTCCGTTTGATTGCAAGAATGGAAATTTGGTGGAAAAAAATAAATTATATGGAATTGAATCGCCTAAAACTTGTTTTACTGAAAATTGTTAATTAATTGTGTTTGATTGGTATAATTTTCCACCTGAAAAATATTGAAATTTTAGATCTTTTGGTATTCGTTTGTCTTTATTTTCCATGAAAATTGTCCATTAAAGAATTATAATTTTTTATAATTTGGGATATAATTTGTTTCCATTGTAAAAAAAATAAAAATAAAAAAGTTGCCTAGAAAACCAATTCCCACCAAAGTGAGAATTGATTTACCTCAAAAAGCAAAAAAAGTGGCAAATCAAGAGAGTGGAAAACCAATTACGTGGAAAATATTTCTTATCGAACCCTCTAAAAAGTTGAAAATGGCCAAAAAATTTCCATCTTCCATGGAAAATTTGCCCTATCAAACAAGGTCTTATTTCAAGAGTTTCGACACAACACAATATATCAAACATGTTATTGCAATTTAAATCAACATAAACTATAGTTGATTGTTATGGTATTATATGATTTTATCCTTGGTACAAATATAGAACGTGCAATTTGGTCCCATACCTCACATTCCGCACCATAACCCGTGAATGTGTCAAATAGTGGACACAGGATATCAAAGTGGTATGCACATTGACAAAATGGAATGCGATATGCAGACCCCACAAGAGATGCACTTTGTTATCCCACTCCCAAAAATTATTTGTTAAATTAGTGAAGGACGTGGATACATGTCACTTCATGTTCATGTGCGATATGACTCATTTGGTCCTTTAACATAATGTTGGATTTTTTTTTTTTTTATTGTTAACATTCTTCCAATTATTACTTTGATTTTAAATTTTTTTAAAAAAATATTGACAAGTTCGTGAACTAATCTAATTCTCAAGTTCAAAAGACGAATGAGACAGCCTAGACTGTATTTTTAAATGAATCAATTAAGACATGTGTCGTCAATTTGCCTATTTTAACACCTTTGAATCCACCTATAAAAACTCAAATTATTGTTCACTAGCCTAACATATGAATATTAATGGAAATGCCCCTAATGAACTATACCGAAAACTCTTTCTCAATACAAATTCGTAATTAATTTTTAATATTTTCATCAGAACTCGCTAAATTCATCATTAGAGTTGAATAGACTAACATACCCCATCCTTGTAGTGGTTGATCTCATTTACTTACCTTCCATATTACAAATTTTAGTGTATTTCAAGTGAAGAACATCAACTGTGTACTACTCTTGGAATTCTACATCAACATTGCCTATAGCATAAGAGTTCAATAGGTAACACATATTAAGCACGCTACCAAGTATTAAAACAAAAATATTGATATGATGCATATTATAAGGGTTTTGTTTGCGTTAATTAAATAATGTTATCTAACAGCAGTGATATTGAACACCAGTTTAGGTGCCAGAATATCATTTGTTATATTAAATGTGTCATGTTTCTTTTTATTTAATTAAATATGTAATTTAATATCACTGGTGCTACCATTTAGACTGATATTATACACCAATGATTTTAAATAGCATTACTCCTGTTAATTATAAGTTATGTAAATATCAATTAGACTGTTATTACATCTGCTTTTGTATTACACACTTAACATATAAATAAACGAGTAATGCTAAGATGGTGGATTATCGTGTTTAGATGATATTGAATGATAGGTCCAATAATCAGGGTTCCATGTCTCTGCATTTAGTCTGGAAAAAAAATACATGATTACAAAGATTTCAAGATACACTTACGAAAATAAAGAATCTTGTGGAAAAGTTTAAAAAATCGAGTGCCATCTTACAATAATTTTAGATCAATGTTACAATCACACACAATTTATTATTAAAGTCACGTACAATCACAAATCACACAAGATTATTGTCATAAAGACAGAAATTGTGAATACAATTATAAATTTAATCACAAATCACACATTTTTTCAGATCACATAATATTTATTAGTTACAAACTATCCATTTTATCGGTTATGATTATCCAAATAATTGATCACAAAAGCTAATCATCCCACCCCATTCCACTCTACCATCATCGCCACCACCCAAACATCAATGCTCCCTCACCACAACCTGCTCCAAAAACCACTATCACAAACTCCTCAAATCCATCACCACCTCCACCTTAACCTCCAACCAACCATAGAGACGTGTACAACCAGAGATGCAACGCAACCATCCCCACTGCACCACCACAATCACATGCACCAACCACCACCATCACCTCCACTACACCACAACCTCCACCTCCAACGAACCATCAGTCCCCTCCAATCCACCACCACCCCTGCACCACAAATACACACAAACGCACAACTAGAAATGCATCGACGCACTACACAGATCGTCTTCAAGAGCTACTGCACTAGTCCATGAACCTTTATACTGTTGTTTTAATGGTTGTGACGGACAGCGATGATGAAGTGTTAGTGGCAAAATGGGTAAAAGGATAGGTGGGGTGATGTGAGACGGGGTGGTGCTGTAGTATATACTTAATTTTGAAAGAATAAAGTTAAAATCCGATTTTTAAAATGGTATGTTAAAAAGTATGAATAGGTGTAATTTTCTCTTTAATTTTGACCCTATCATTTAATGTCATTGTATTGTCATATAAGGTGATGATCTATCATCATATTAACAAATAGCATTACTATTACTAATTTATCTTACATAAATATAATTATAATATCAATGGCTAGTCGAAGTAGATAACAAGCAAAATGTTGGAAGAGTAATTAATAATAAAAAAATACCAGCTGCACAATCTATTTGTTTATGAACTTGTATAATTCTCCATCTTTTCTTTGCTTTCAAGCGCCGGAACCCGAAATTCTTTTTGAATAATCCAAATTTTTTTTTTTCCTGCAAATGTTTTATTATTATTATTATTTTGGAATTCAATACTTAATTTTATGTATACCTATAAATACGCATAAGAAATTGGATTCTAAAAATTTTGCAAGTAATCAGCCACGATTTTTACTTGCACATCTAAGGCAATACCGGGCTTGTATTCCCTCCAACGCTCAAATCTGCCTCTTTTTACATCACATTGTGTTTGGCAAATTTCCACCATTCACATTGCATAATACCTAACATATTTTTTTTTAATATTTATATATTCATTGTAAACCCATTTCAAATGTATTTTTTGGTCAACTAATGAGAATAGTTTCTACCTAATTTTTTTCTTTCAAGCAAAATGGAAGTTACATTACATAACATGGGCAGGGTTGAAAGCAGAAACTGTTTCTGCAAATTTCTCTTTCTTACAACCACAAATCCCGCCAAGCAAACGACAACATCAGAAAGACTAAACGACAAGAGTAAACGTTGGACACAAGTTCACGGGCTTATGTACACGCAATTGCATTATTGTTATATATATACACTATACAACAAGACAATCCTCAACTGTAAACATAAGATGGAGTTTTCAAGAAGTCACGGAAAACCTCAAGTAAGTTCATTCATTCTAAACTCGTTACTCCTTTCATTTCCTTCTAAAAAAAACTTTAAACGAACTGGTTTACGTGTAAAATAACAAACTAAGTCTTGTTTCTGATAAATTTCGGATCGACTTTATTTTCATGTCAATTCCACAGGTAATTCATTTAGTTTTACTTGTTTTTGCTACAATTCTGCTACGATCAAGAAACGTTCAAGGGAGGCATGTTCATCACCTCGATTACTTCGAGTACTGTGCTATAAGTTGCAGGGCTCACAGTGCAGCCTTGACGGATTTTGGAGGTGTTGGAGATGGAACAACGTCAAATACTAAAGCTTTTAAGGCAGCCATTGATCATCTCAGCCAGTTTGAGTCCGATGGTGGGTCGATACTTTTCGTTCCTCAAGGAAATTGGTTGACCGGAAGCTTCAATGTCACCAGTCATTTCACTCTATATCTCCATAAAGACGCTGTTCTTCTTGCTTCTCAGGTTTGACCAATTCTATCAGCAATTCAGCAATCTTCAAGCCTGCTAAGATTAATTTAGAAATAAGTGAATAATGCAAATGATCGAAATGATTCATGTAGTTGATCCAACTTTATGAAAAAGAATCTTAATTTATCCTAATGCAGCTTCTTATTAACTATGTGTAGGATGAAAATGAGTGGGCTGTAATAGAGCCTCTACCATCTTATGGTCGAGGAAGGGACACGGAAGGTGGAAGATACATCAGTCTCATTTTTGGTACCAACCTCACTGATGTAGTAATAACAGGTAGCAAGCAAATCTTTAAATTGGTTTTCGAGAAACAGAAAATCATAGCTTCATTGACTCATAAAACGGCTTATGCAATCTGATTTCAGGCAATAATGGCACAATTGATGGTCAGGGTGCTTCCTGGTGGGACAAATTTCACAAGGGAGAATTACAATACACAAGGCCATACCTGATCGAAATCATGTATTCTGATAGTATTCAAATATCGAACCTCACACTCGTTAACTCCCCGTCGTGGAATATTCATCCTGTATACAGCAGGTATTGTGTTAAATTCTTCAATGTGTTAGCCTTTGAGGGGATATGCATTGATGCAAATGATTTGATTTCCTTTTATGAAATGCAGTAATATTATAGTCCAAGGCATCACGATCATTGCACCTGTCACGTCTCCAAACACAGACGGTATCAACCCAGGTAAAAAAAGATATTCAACATTTCTTAGGGCCCATTTGGCTTCTGCTTCTGCTTCTTTTTGTAGAAGAGCTTCATGGGAACAGCATCTTAAACCAATTTTCTCTAAAAGCTTTTTCTAATCAAATAAAGCACATTGACAAAATTATCCAAACAGCCCCAAGAAAGACTTTTAATCTTAGAAGCAGCTTTGGCTTTTAAAAAGCCTTTCAGACGGGCCATTAGGACCAGATATAAGGAAGGGAAACAGATTCAATTTTGTGTCTTCATTGATACATTTCTGGTTTTTTTTTTTACGATTTTCAGATTCGTGTATAAATACTCGAATTGAGGACTGTTACATTGTCTCCGGAGATGATTGTATTGCTGTTAAGAGCGGTTGGGATGAGTATGGAATTGCTTTTGGGATGCCTACAAAGCAACTTGTTATAAGAAGGCTCACTTGCATTTCTCCATTCAGTGCTGTTATTGCCTTGGGAAGTGAAATGTCTGGAGGAATCGAGGATGTAAGAGCCGAAGATATCCTAGCCATCAATTCAGAATCAGGAGTTAGGATCAAGACTGGAATTGGACGAGGAGGGTACGTGAAGGATATATATGTTCGAGGAATGACCATGAAAACCATGAAATGGGTATTCTGGATGACAGGAGATTATGGTTCTCATGCAGATAATAACTACGACCCAAATGCACTTCCCGTTATTCAGAATATCAATTACCGGGACATGATTGCTGAGAATGTGACTATGGCTGCTAGGTTGGAGGGAATCTCAGGTGATCCATTTACAGGAGTCTGCATATCTAATGTTACCATTGCGTTGGCAAAGAAAGCAAAGAAAATACCTTGGAATTGCACAAACATTGAAGGGATTTCAAGTGGTGTGGTTCCTCAACCCTGTGAACAGCTACCAGACCAGGGATCAGAGCATATTTCAGCCTGTAATTTCCCAACAGACAGCTTACCAATTTACAATCTTGACGTGCAGACGTGTTCTTACAGAAGGAAATATTCATTGGAGTCTGTAATAAAACATATATGATTGAAATTCTTCAGACTTCTGAGCATGAAGAACAAAAGATTTAACAGTAACTTTATGATGAAAGGCATACCTGGAACTCAAGTCTCAACTCAAGCAATTATGTATTCACACACTTTGCCTCAAAATAATTTCATCCGCATTGGAAGTCTTTTGACTTGTCTTAAACCTTGGCAATGAACGTGTGTAATAACACAGCTATCCCAATAAACGTAGTTGTATGAGATCATAATCCAAGGAAAAATGTAAGATCATTGGATCCCTTCCAATGATTCAAGGAGAAATAATTCGATAACAGAAGCCACCAGCCATAGATCTAAAGAGACATGCCGCAAATGATAATTATGAATTTTCAAAAGAATTATCGTTGCTACCTCCCACTTTGCAAAGAGATCTACCTTCTGAAAGACAAAAAACGAGTATGAAATATGCAAAAATCTTAATAAATTTTGAAGTTCTCCTTATAGCTGATGGTAATTACATAAGCATATAACTTAAAGTCGTGAGTATTACAAAGATATTAGAGTTGCAAAAATATCAATCTTTTAATTTACATCACAAAGTGTGCAACAAAATGTCATAAATATTACAACAGAAAAATCTTGTCTTAAGGACCCAGCACCCCCTACTAAGCATGAACATAATCTCCACCAATCCTTACATCCTTGTGTCAAGACTTTTTCATCTCCTCATAGGCTCGTACATAAATTTAATTTCCAGGGTGACAAAAACAACAGAGAACGGTGACCTAATGGGGATCAGTGAAGAGATAAAGGGGCCAATAATATTTATAAAGCAAATGCGAAGCATTATGATCAGCAATGGCTAATGAGCTGGATCTGGATTGAACACGATTGATTCCATCCAAATAAGATCCTTGATGTTTTCTTCAGTTATTGCTTGCTGCTCAAAATCAAAACTGAAAGGCTTGGAGCAGATTGGCTCGTCATTGATATCGTGAAGAGAGGACAGGTATGGGTGACAGAGAGCATCATCAACTGTAGAATCCATAAAGTCAATGTCAAATTAATAACACAAAAGAGACCCAAATGGGAAATAAAATTAAGCACCCGTTTGGTAGAGATTATAATCAATTTTTTAGTAAATTTTGATAAAAATTGATGGAATTTGTGGTTAAAAAGTTGTGAATCCAATGAAATATGTGGTTAAATTAATTGTTGACTTTGACTTGAGATTTTAATTGGATTTTAATCCAAACCAAATAGGGGCTAAATGATTTCATAGTTATAACAGAAGATATTTTTACCAGTTATACGTTGGTTCGGATCAAACACAAGCAATTTCTCCAACAAATTCAGTGCCAAAGGAGACATGTTGGGAAATCTAGCCGACAACTGTTGCTTTGGAAATTGAGGAAGTTGTTTGACATATTTTCGGGCATTATCACTTCGTAGAAACTTAAGGGTTGCATCATCAGGTGTGCCTAACAGCTTTTAAGAAAAAGAAAAAAAATACATGTTATGATACATGCAAAATAAATAAGAATAAAAGAAACGCTGTTTAAAGCAGAACTCCATTCTCTAGTTCCTCTCTTTCTGAATCTCCCATTTTTTTCCCTTCCTCTATTATGACTTAATAACAATATTAGCAGGCTGAACTGATTTAGAAAATGTTTTTACGAAGTTCTTAAAAAAAATTATTTATGATACAGCTCCTCACTAGTTGTACGTGGAAGATATATGCAAAATCTTTAACCATAGGTTTGTAAATATTTGTCTTTCGACATCATCTTAATTGTTTAAATGATTGTGTAAAAATCATAAACATTGCTCTCAAAATAAAATGCTCAAATTCTCAATTAATCTTCTTTAGAGACACCAAGACTTCAATTAATAAAAAATCAGCTAGAGAAATGACAACTACTGCTATAGAATACTACCTCAGTGATGAGTTTGAGCTGATGTACATAATCTTTGCCAGGGAACAGAGGCTCTCTAGTCAATATTTCAGCAAGAATGCAACCAACAGACCATACATCAATTGCAGCCGTGTATTCTGAGCAATTAAGGAGCAATTCAGGCGCTCGATACCAACGAGTGACTACATATTCAGTCATGAAATCAGTTTCAGAAGTCGTCCTTGCCAAACCAAAATCTCCTATCTTTAGATCACAGTTTGCATTCAGAAGCAAATTGCTGGGCTTAAGGTCCCGATGCAAGACATTTGCTGAATGTACGTATTTCAATCCTCGTAACAGCTGGTATAGAAAGTACTACAAAAGTACATCAAAGATTAACCCACATACTATTTCAATAACACTGCAAAGGAAATCACCTATTGCCTTAAATAGACTTATTATAGAAACTCACAACCACTGATAAGAAATAGGACATTTTTATAGTTAGTTTACAACAACCACCTGGACAAAAATACAGTAAAACATTGAACTTCAAAGTACAAAGTAAACAAAAAAAGATAAAATTCACTGAAAGTGAGTAGAGATTAAAACCTGACAATGGTCATCCGTCAGTGTTTGATCGGACCGAATAATCTGATGTAAATCTGTATCCATCAATTCATAAACTATGTACACATCATTAAAAGCATCCTTCTTCGGTGGTCTTATGATATCCTTGATAGCAATAATCTAAGTTAAACAAATCAGAAAAAATCAAAGGAATCAAATTATTGCAGATGCCCATTATGCAATTCTTAGGATTGCAAAGGATAACAAAGTAATAATAACCATACATTTTCATGATCCATATGGCGTAAGAGTTTAATTTCTCTCAAAGTTCTTTTAGCATCTATTCTGTTATCAAATGCATTTCCAATCTTCTTTATTGCAACCTCCTCATTTGTTTCTTTATTGATAGCAGCACTACAAACATAAAATAAAATGACAAAATAAATTTACTGTAATGACCAAGTCCATAAAACAAAATGACTAAATAAATATACTGTAACAACCCCGTCCATAAGTATGAGATTTTCTGCTTTTGGGGACATTTTTTTATACAAAAGTATACCTAACACCATTTCTGTGGAATCAGTCTTCAAACTCCTATTTCAACAATCTACAAGGCTAGTAAACTGCCACTTGCAGTACAAGAGGTTTTAGAGGTAAAGAACTTTCCCAAATGAACCAATCACAAGGAAAATGGCAAGTGAAAAGTCACCTTGTAATTGATCACTAATATTTATTAAGACTTGGGGTTTTATCTTAAAAAGTCAATATTATTAAAAAGAGTAGATTGAGCCCTTAAATGGTTGTTATAGTTTGATATTTAATCGATATGGATTTATTCCTTCACAATATTCACATATAAAACAATTGGAAATGATAAACTTTCCACATGAATCAATTCTTCAGCGTTTCACTCTTCTGTGGAGGTCGGCCTACATATTTATTCATTTGTCAGCCATATATGTCTTGCCCGTGCCCGAGTGAATGATCAAGCCGGTCTGTGAGCTGAATTAAAATGATCCAGCGGATAATTTGGAGGAAGGAGTGAAAGAAATCAAAGAAATGTTCTTGATGATTGAAATAGGAATTTGCCTCTAGACAAGAAATACATTTTTTAAGGTTGTTTTCTTGTTAAAGTGGAACACTGGTATGGACTTCGAAAAATTGAAGGATTTTCCATGAACAGATAATGAACAAGACTTAATAGTGTCTATTCTTATCCAATCCTCCCGGCAAAGACCCAAACATGCTACAAGAGTGAAGGAATTGTAATTAAAACTACAATTTGTCTTCCCTAACATCTATCTAAGAAGACATCCACTCCACCCATTTATCAATAACACATGTTAGAAAATCACATCACTGAAGAATAAATTTCTCATGCTTCTAGTTCTTCGGGGGTTGGGGGGGGGGGTATTCGAACTAACCACACAAGGCCATAGGCGCCACGACCAATGGGACGTAGTGGAGGAACATATTTACTGGAGACCTCGAACAAGTTTCCATACAGATTGTAGCGCACGTATTTACCACCATTCGTTAGAGCTCCTTTTATGTTAGAGTTTGTTGAAGCTGAGCTAGTTTCTCGAGCCATAAGTGTGAAACAGAAAAATGGGTTTCCAAGATACGAAGGAACAGTAGTGCTAAGGGGAGGCGACAGCTGTTGGGGTGCTTCCCGTAGTCGGCGGAGAGGAAGATTGAGATTTTACTGGGTTTTGAGAGAGTGAACGTTTTGAGATTTCTTGGAAGTTTGAGTAAAAAGGGGACGCGGTTTGACTTTTATATTGAATTCCCAAGATCCGTTCAAATAAACTTGAATAAAATAAATAAATAAATGGATTAATTTAAGCCACGATCACCAAAGTTTGTTAAACAAATCAAAATGGTCATTAAAGTAATTTTTTTAACAAGAGTAGCCACTCAAGTTGCCAATAATTACATTAATGGTCATTGGCTAGAAAACGTTGACCTGAAGTCCGGCTTATCATCGTTAAATTTTGACTTGGACATAGATGAACGATATTAATTAGTACGCCACATTAGACAGAGTCTTATCAACTGTAACTAAAGAGGTAATTTTCAAGCAAAAATTTTCTACATTTTTTCGATTTTAATAAGTTTTCAATTGGTAAAACTTCACATTTTGATGTTGAATATACGATGGTATGGTATTTTTGTCTCATGTGACGTAATTAGCATTCTATTGAAGTTGGAATTTAATAGTGATATATAGGATTTTAAATTACCTTTTACAATTGAATAATCTCTAAATATTATATTTTTTAACAAACTTAAGTGATAATTGCTAAAATCAACTCAATGTATGTAGGTGCAATAAAATCTACTTTATAAGAATTTTCGACTTTGTCTAGTTCTGAATGATAAAAGATTTGATCATGTCTCTCTTCTTAACTGTAATTTTCTATATAAATTGTTGTGCACATTAGAAGCCTCCTCTAGGAATAAGAAAAAATAATTATACCCTATTGGGGGTGATCGAGTTGGTGGAGCTAGTGAACGAAGAGATCGAAGGTCAGGAGTTCGAATCCCCTTTCAACACTTCCTCGGTCGAACCCGTCGCATCGGGCTTGCCTTGTGCAGTTTATCTCTCCTGAGGTTTGCAGGCTATTGCACATGGAGCGAGATTTACTCAGTGCACACTCACGAGTAGCGGCTGCGAATTCCTACGTCAACAAAAAAATAATTATTATTATAAAATCTGAAATGTTTTATGTTTGGTACTACATATTTTTATTTTTAAAAAACTCTCAATATTAATAAACTTTAATGATATCTTTGAAAATTGTAATACGAGTAATCAGTTAAGTTTCAAAGTATCTATGCAGAGAAATGAGAATCCAACTCCCGTGGACTCATTGCTTGGTCGAATTTTATTGAATAATCGTTGATCATTGTCGAATGATCTTTAAATATTACTGGTAGTTACTTCTTTTTTCTTGTTTGAGTTCGTAAAATTACTTTTTTAATCCAATACGTTTGGTAAATTTCGTTTTGTAACCTAATCCGAATTTTCTAATCTAATTAGCTTAAATAAATGCTAAAAAAAAAAAAAGCTTGTTGATTTCAATGGATGACTAGATTGTTCACAATTGACACTTTCTTCGAAAAGTATTCAGGGTAAATTCTAGTGTTCTTTATTTGGCATTATTTAAGTGATTAAAATGTGTCAACTAACACATCTAAAAAGGAATAAAATATATGAATTAGTCCCTACAAGTCCTTCTCAAATCTTAATTACGCACAACCACCTAAATTATTATAGGACCAGTTTTTGGTCCATCTTTTACTCAAATGTCACTTTCACAATCTCTCCTAGACCTTAACTTCGTATGTGTCATTTACTGCAGTAACCTAACCTAGAGAGCAAGATGGGTTAACGGAGATTTTAATCGCTCAGTTTTTTATTGGTGAATCAAGTTCGATCTAACTTGTTAAAGCGATTCATATGACTTTTATTTGCTCCCATCCATTTGGCTAATTGCACCAAAGCCAATTAAGCGATTATCTTTTGCTCCAAATAATTCTCATAATTTCTTATACAACTCTCGACATGGAAATGGATAGAAGTATAGTTGTTTGTGTTCAAACACAAAATAATGGTTAACTTGCGATTTTTGTTTTTGCTGATCTTCAAAGATTTATGCTATGTTTGAGCTCCATTTTTTGAGAAAATATAGGTTGTATAATAATAATGTTTTTTGAATATATGGTTAAAAATTTGAGAAAACTTTTGAGCTTATGTGCAAATTATTAATGTGATTAAAAATAGATTTGGAAAAAAATATTTTGAAGTTGTTTCAATTTTTAGTTTTGCAAAACACCTAAATTTTGTTTGGTCTGATATTTTTAAAAATGTATTTTCAAAAATAAGATTAAACTATTGACGTTTTTAGTATTTTTAGTGAAAAATCATTTGAAATTCAAAACATCAAAAATAAGCATTTAAATAAAATTCTAAAAGTTATAAATTATAAAAAAAAACAAAAATATAAATTTCTAAAAAAAATAATTATAAAATAGTTGACAAAAATGTTGAGATGGCCTATATGTTTATTGATGTGTGATGTAAATGAGCTAACAATGGAAGTTATAGTTTGCTAATACTCAAACGGGGTTCCAGTTTCCCTAATCTAGGAACATGGTCAGCGAAAATAAGTTTGTATTATAATTTCCTAGGTGCAACAACTGAAGTTTTGTTAAGACTAGTGGGGTAAACGTGCGATGTTAAATATAAGTATGTAACAAAATAAAGAATAAATCTCGACATACAAATTATATTTACAAACTCGACATATAAATACAAACCAATTTGTGGATTCTTATGCAATCCATGACAATATGGTTTATGTTTTAAAAAAGATATATTATCTTGATTTAACTTTGAAATAGGAAAAATTGCAATAAAAGAAAATGTATTTCACTGTTTAAAAAAAAAAAAAACTCCGTGTACGCAAGAAGGAAATCTCGTGCGCGCACGAAACCTCCATACGTGTCGGAGGATTTTTTTTTTTTTTAATCCCCTCCCAGCATTTACCAGTCTCCCCCATCCTTATTCGAATGAAAAATTCATCTGTCTAATCCCCGAGTCTCTTTCCATAGATAAAGTAATAAAATCAATTTGATCCCATGAAATTTGAACGAAAGATTATAGCCTAAATGAGGTGAAGCATTAGCCAGCAAAATTTGCAATCAAATATGAATAAGAACAAAAAATGGCAATTATAATAAGTAAATGACACAGAAAAAAATGGAGAATATAATTGACAGTAAAACAAGAAATGTCCAATCTATTGAAACTTACAGCACCATCCCCCCCCCCCTCCCGACCAATCCCGAGCTAGGTAAGTCAGCTTAACAAAAGTATTTCCCCAACTATTCTGCATAGAACCATAGACAACTGATGCTCTATCTCTAATCAAACGAAAATTTCTTGAGAAAATTAAAGCAAACATGTAGAGAGAAGAACGTAGGGAGAAAAAAATTCAAAAGATAGAAGAAGAAGAAATGAGAAATCTTACACGTCACTGTGGGGGAATGGAGGAGTAAA